>CM050417.1:31255438-31337938 GCA_027564155.1 Gymnocypris eckloni scoliostomus
TGTGTGTGTGTGTGTGTGTGTGTGTGTGTATGTGTGAAAGAGAGTGTGTGTGTGTGTGTGTGCATGTGTGCATGTGTGTATGAGTTTGTGTGTGTGTGTGTGTGTGTGTGTGTGTGTGTGTGTGTGTGTGTGTGTGTGTGTGTGTGTGTGTGTGTGTGTTTGTGTGTGTGTGAGTCTGTGTGTTTGTTTGTGTGAGTGTGTGTGTGATCACCGGCGTGATCACCGATCACTTCAACTGTTTTCCTTATACCAGCAGAATCAACTTTAAACACTTGTTGCCTTATTGATAATGCATAAATCTATTAAGATCTGCTTTTATTTGTGTACACTCACAATGAAAACAAAACATTGTGCTTTAGTAAAATAAAGAAAAGAAAAAGGATGTCGCTTTCTGTCATTCGAGTTTCCTTTGTGTGACCAAATTAAGCCTGTCACAAAAATAAACTCAGCATTTATAGGCTACATTATGTTTTTTGTTGCCTTGTTTACCTTGTAAACTAAATCAAATATATTTCAATAATTTATTCCTTGTATGCATATGTGTACTGCAGATTTTATACATATATAAGCTAATGTAATAATATTTAATATGTTCACATCTAGGTGGAAAAAATTGTAATTTGTACTACTCTCTGTTCAAAATAAATGAAAAGAAACCGAGCATAGTAGATTAATATACATGTTTTCCCATTGTACCGGAGTCATACCGAACCGTGACATCTGTGTGCCTTTCCACCTCTAGTGTTTATGTATTAAATGATTATTCTGGCTTCAGTATAACTTACAAGAGAAGTGTGTATCTGCAAACCTGGTAACTTACCAACAAGAAATGTGACATTACAATGTGTTTACACAATCTTGTAAGTCATATTTTATGCTGAATATTCCTGCATTTACTCTAAGATCAGCACAGGATCCTGGGTAAAGGAGAAGTGATCGCTTCTTCTTTGTCCTGAACAGAAAGTGAATGTCACTCGTTTCACTCAAGTTATCTATTATTTGTCTTTAAAAACACCAAACATTCGTCTTGCCTCATTTCTTACAATAATTTCCCAAAAGTAAATACTTGAAAAAAGTCTGCACACTCTCATATGTGAGATAAAAGACATTTACTGAAGAAACAAGGCTCCAAGGCAAAAGATCATTTCCACAGAAAGCGGAAGACCATTCAATATACTGGTTGTTTGTAGAGTGAGATTTGTTGAATTGTGAATTGAAAAATAGTTTCGTTTTTAATATTTTGAATGTATATTTTAGTGCTGGGCAATGATAATCGCATCCAGAATAAAACCTTTTGTTTATTTTAAATATGTGTGTATATTTATGTGTATATAAAGACACGCACATACAGTATAATATTTTGAAAATATTTACATGTATATATTTATATTCATATTATTTATATTATATATAATATAAACATAATATATTTTTCTTAAATATATACATGTATGTGTGTGTCTTTATATGAACACAGTACACACACATACAGTATATTATGTACATAAAACTTTTATTTTGGATGTGATTAATCGTTTCCCAGCACTAGTATATTTGCAAATAATGAAAGGATTTGATCTTGCCGCAAGGAGATCTTCATCCCTGTTATAGTTAAACCATTCTGTTAAATATCTTTCAGGTTAAAGTGTCTGGTGAAGACTCTGATGAGCTGATCTCCAGTCAGACGGTCAGCGCGCCAGTCACCGGCTGTCTGATCTCAGGTCTGGAGGCCTTCAGTCACTATGATCTCAGACTGGCCTGCAGGAGCAGCGAGGGCGTCTCCAACTGGACGGTCTGGATGAGCGTCAGCACCAGCGAAGGAGGTAAGCACATGCAGCACTGCTGGAGAAGTGTGTTTACAGTAGAGATGTGTGAGGTCTGTGTCTGCTGAACGTGTATGCTGAAGTGCATTAGAGATGGGAACTGACAGCCAGGAGCAATCAGGAATGAGCACGATGTACTTCATCCTGAGGTCTGGTGGTTATCGTGTGCTGTGAGGCTTTCAGGCCGATCTGTAGGATTGGGTTTTCTGTAAAGGTTCTGGTCTGGCTGTGTTCACATCAGCACTGCGCGACGTGTGCTGGAGCTGTAGTAAGTTTTTCCATGCCAGATTACTGAAGGAGTGTTTATAAGAGAGAGTGAGGTGGGTGTTGGGTACTTTCCATAAATTGGCGTTATGAAATGTCTCTTGGAAACAAGCGGCCGTGAGCGAGCTTTAACACACACAGACGGTGAGAAACAGAGACACGGCATGCTACCGTGAGCACAAGAAGAATATGAAGCTCTGTGTAAATATACAAGTTTATTCCTTTACATTGAATCTCCTAGTGGTTACTCCTTTCATTTATTAATTTCATTTAGACTCTTTTATGTAAAGGGGATGCATTCCAGTTTTTAGTGTTGCAATACTTGCTCATATCTCAGCTTAAAACACAGATCGCACAGTAATGAGCCAATACTACATTGATTATTTTGTAACGTGTAAGCAGTTCATAATCAGAACACTGATCTATTTGTCTGACTTTATACCTGACTAATGACACACAGGGAGTCTTACAAAGCATGAGTCATTATTCATACCATGCTATTGGACATATTTAAGATCTGTCTGACTTTCTATCGCAGACTTGGCCAAACATAGCAAAGGAGGAACATGTCTAGGTCGAGGAGGTCTGCTTAGCCTGCTTTGCTGCGGCCTGAATATATACACACACACACACACACACACACATATATATATATATATATATATATATACTGTAAATATATATTTCATATTATATATTTATTTCTGTGATCTTTTGTAACACTATACACTTATACCGTTCAATCGCTTGCAGTCAGTATAATGTTTTTTGGGGGGATACTTATATTTAGCAAGGGTGCTTTAAATTGATCAAAGTGATGATAAAGACATTAATACTGTTACAAGCCTATGTATATATATGATATGACGATCGTTTTACTCAAATGAAACGGTCAAATGCTCATGAAGTGACTGTCCGAGCAGTTCTGGGGATGTTGTTCATGTATTTATGTCCTCATTTAGTGAGACGGCAGGCGCTGAAGTCACCGCGAGCAGCACGCGCGCTTCAGTATGTATGTGTGCAGTAAGCGAAACCGCGTCTGTGTCATTCATTAACAAAGATGCAGAACATGCAGGATTCATATTTAAATAGTGTTTTTGCGGCTTAATATTTATATATACTAGTCCATGGCGCGAGTCGATTTAAGTGTACTGATCTACTTTTGATTAATTCATCCAAACTTCGACACATTCCGTGACATTCCGCGTTATACGGTAAATTCCATTATATGACTGCATTCCGCCCGCATTTTCCGCATCGCGGACATCATGGGTTATATTGAGGTGTTTTGCAACTTCAGCAACGTCTGCTGCTGCTTTACCTTTGAGAGACAACTGATGCGTGATCACTGAGGCAGCTCCAGTTAGCATGTGCTTTCGGTGTGAGACTGCCTTCCACGTTGATTGGTCGGACTCGTGACTCCCTACATATCAGATGAGCGGTGGGCGGAGATTGCTCTCAGAGATTGAGAGATCGCCTCACTCTCACAGAGTGTTGAGCTCAGACAGGCTGCATCGAGCCAAATAGTGCATTTAAACATTAAATAGTTTCACCTGTATTATTTATTCACCAATAAATAATGTCACCTGTAAATAGTATGTTTGTTTGCATAAAAAAAAAAAAAAATTATCGGCAAATCTGTTTTTAAAATGGCCGATATCGATAATCGGTAAAATGCTTAATATCGGCGCCGATAATCGGTCGACCCCTACTTCTAAACCTTCTGTTCATCAAAGATACCCGCTATTATTATGTTTTCAACATAATAATAATAATAACAATAATAGATGTTTTTGAGCCGCAAATCAGAATATTAATGATTTCATTATGAGGTTAAAAATCCAGCTTTGAAATCACAGGAATAAATTACTTTTTGAAACATATTAAAATAGAAAACCATTATTTTAAATAGTAATAACATTTCATGATTTGACTGTTTTGCTGTACTTTGGATCAAATAAGACTTGGTGAACAGAAAATACTTATTTAAAAAAACATTAAACATCTTACAGTTCAAAAACTTTTGACTGATAGAGTATATCTATAGGCATCTTTAATTTTTCTCCTAGCTTCCTAGCTTTTAATTGGCTAAGAAATTAAATACACTGCTGGACATTATCCAATAATAATGATTGTTTATATACTGCAAACATTTAATTCTTATCACATAATAAGGCAGGATAGTTTCTATATTGTAATAAATGCAATGTCAAATAGCTCTGCATTGTTCATGTACTTTATTTATTACCTGGAGATGACTTGAAAACACAAATAAACCATATATTGTCACAATCGTGTATTTAGTGTATTCCAAACATTTCTGTTTTTCTGTGAAAACAGCAATAGATGCTTTTGTCCATATTAGGGATTTCCTGGTACAACTTTCAGCACGAGAGCGCCCTCCGGCTACGAGGATGAATGAAACGTCATTCTGGGTCTGAATAAAACATCAGGTCATGCACAAACTATCCTGTCTCTTTGAATTTAAAACTATATTTATTCACACCGGCTCTTGAAAACATTTATGCAAACACACTTGCCTGAAAAAGTGCGGGGGACGAATTTACGTGATATTAAAAGTGAGGGGGACATGTGATCTACGCCCATGCTGCAGCTGATCGATTAACCTCACACTGTCATTGAGCTGAATAATATCACTGCTGTCTTTCAGAGCTGGTTTACAGCAGAATCTGAATCTCCATAGTTGAGTTTGCCAAAGCGTGGCGTATGTAAGTGAGTGGGGCGCACTGCGCTTCCCTCAGCGCTCACATCTGCTCCAGAGCACGAGGAGTGGGACACATGTAGTGCTGTACTCAAATGATGGAGGTGAAATGGGTTTGGAATCTTTCCTTGCTTGTTCTGCTTGAATGGATTTAATTGTCCTCCTCTTTTTGATCTACAATGAATATTGACGTTATGCTGTGTCAGTGTGTGGGACGGGCGAAGGCATGGGAAAGATGGAGGAGTGAAGGAGACACTTCAGATTTTCCAGGAGAGGGTTTTGCTGGACAGTGACACAGTGTTTGGCTGTACTGGGCTGTGTGTGTGTGTCGGTGTGCTGCTGTTTTTGGTTTGTGTGTTATTAACCTGTTTATTATGTTAGTCCAGGCTGACGGCACATCTTCTTTCTCAAATGCCATTTTGTTTTGCTGTCCCTCTTTCCCTTGTCTTTCAGTCTCTCCATAAGAACAAATTAAATGTGTCCCAATAGGGCTGAGTTGCAGTATGTGACAGTATTTACCATGCAGCATTAGAAATGTGTTGTGCTGTTTACACTGCAGTATATTCATTTGCACAGCATGGGGCGGCATTTTGTTCATGCAAGAAGTAATTCACAAAATACAGAGCAGTGTGAATCCCAAACAAGTCAAGATGAGAAAGAACGTATTACATTAACTGTTACATTAATTAATTCATCTGTTTATACTTTTCCCATTTCACACACACACACACACACACACACACACGCACACACAAAACACACACACACACACACTGAGAGCAACATCATGCCGCTTGAGCTATAAAAAATAGTCAGCTCCGAGCAATCAAATGTTCATCTGTCTCCTTTTCTTTATACTAATCCTACAAAATCTCTTCCAGAAATAATTTCCTGCTTTTTTCTGTCCTCCCCGTTTCACGTAGCAGCTCTGTCTCGTCTGCCCTGACCTTATTTGACCTTTGATTTATGCTTGCCAAAAACAGAGAGGATGAAATACAGACACGCACACACTGTGGGAAAAGTGAATGGGGCAGAGAGGATTCTGTGAAAAGGAGGAGGAGGGGTTTGTGAAAGAAGAAAAACATACTCTTTGCTAGTTTCCCAGAGTCCCACATTGCCCCAGGGATGAGAAAACCAGAGAGAGAGACACAAAGCTGACCGCTGATATCACAATGTTCTGTTTGAACGGATTAACTCAAACCTGAACTTACATAATCATAATCACACATCTACCCTTCTGCACCAGCGTTGGGAAATCTACTTTAAAGTATTTGCCAAGCTACAATCTACTCAGAAGGGAAAGTAGTTCAGCTGAACTATATTGAATGAGTTCATAAATTTAGATGTGTTAGATTATGTAATTTAAGCAGTATTTTTAATTTTCAATAATAAAGAGTTTTTTTTCATCTCTGACAGAAGCGTTGTGTTTTGTTTAAGCTCGGTTTCAAGCACACTTCTGCAGGGTTGCCATGTCCACTTAATATAAGTATATTTGGGCTTGTTGCATTTACATTTATGCATTTAGCAGACGCTTTTATCCAAAGCAACTTACAGAGCATTCAGGTTATACAGTTTTCATTAGTATGTGTGTTCCCTGGGAATCGAACCCACGACCTTTTGTGCTGCTGACGCAATGGTCTACCACTGAGCCACACAGGAACACTAAGAAAGTGTTTGTTGCTTGACTCATAAAACTATCCATTTATGGAGTTGTTAAAGTGGGCAGATATGTGCTACAATATCTCTGGATTTCCAAAATAAAGCATTTGGATTTATTTATATTTATTTTGTGCTTGTTCGCTGTTTTTTGTTTTGCCTGTTCTGGCAAGATTTGGCAACACAAATTAATCAAGGCTCATATTCTTACATTTTGCATACATAAGGAAAAATTAACTGCTCATTTCAATACGCCATTAACAACTAGTTCTTCAGTTCGGTTTCGTACACACTGCATAGCCTATTGTAAAGGCAGCTTTCACTACCACCGAGTTAGTTTTTTGGGAGATAATTGGAATGCAGTTGTCACTCCAGTAAATGAGTAAAATGTATGTGAACACAACAGGATTAAGCACAAAAAGGTGAATTGCCTACCGAGTTTAGCTGGAGTGTGTACGTGCCTATTTTCCTATAAACACAGCCCCAGTCTGCATGAGAGAAACTGTTCTGAAAGCAGATTTTATACCGCATGCCGCCACAAACAGTAAACAACACAATTTGTGACTAATTGCTTTAAGACCGAGGTTCAGGCCTTGTAAAGCAGCACGTGTGAAACGCTCGACTCATTTCTTAGTTAAACACTTCAAAATGCTGGTGAATCCAGGTCACATCTCCACATTAGGAACAAAACTGCAATGCTAGCTTCGTGATAGTAATGCACATTGTCCACATAATCCTAATTTACATTACACTGATGAATATGGATGTTTTACGTCTCCTGTAGATCCCAACCACTGCACATGTTGTACGTCTCCCGTATTAGACACACTAGATGATTTACACCCAATGAATTCAGAATCCTGCACATATTCGTATGGGACTTTTGACAAGGCATACAGCTTCAAATCCCACCATTATTTGTATTTTTCCAGGTTTCTAGCGTTCTGCTCGAGCGGGTTGTACTGTGCGCTTGATCAGATCGGATCGGACTGGACGTGTAAGAGCAGATTTCCACTGAGGAAAGTTATTGAGAAAGAGGGTTAGGCCATAGAGGAGGAAGAAAAGAGGGTTAGGCCATAGAGGAGGGAGAAGAAGCCAGAGGCTTTTGACCAAATGCTGTTTTCACAGCCATGAGCCAGAAACACATGTGGAAACAATCAGACGTGAAACTCTTCCTGATAACATCATCGGAGTGCCGCGCCATGTTCCTCAACGTCTCCAGCGCAGGGGCGTATTTACAGCCTGGAATAACAAAAAATACACTCTCATAGACGCAATGGGGAAAAAATACTAAGAAACAGTTTGATTCTGCCGTTGAAGAGAATTCTGTTCTGGGAAGTTAGGACACACACACACACACACACACACACACACACACACACACAATTTCCAGACAAATACTGCAGCCGTTCCCGGTCTGTTGTTTTCTGCTGCTTTGGATTAGAAACAGAGACAGCGGCAGTGAAACTTGTTTAAAGGAAACAAAGAGAAACTAAGAGCTGCATTTTTTCAAAATATGTCATAAGTTCAAGTATGTTCAGGCTGTAATACAATGATGCAACTCACTGAATGCTGCAGAGAACACTAGTAATAAAAACAGTGCAGGCTTTATGTCAGTCACAGCTATTTCACATTGGTGTCTCAAAACTACATTGCAAGTGAGGGGTATGTTATAAAAACTTGACATGTTGTTTGTTATATTACATATACACTGGACATGTATCAGTAAGTGTGTAGGCTACGTTATCTCTTCTCTTGAACTCTTCCACACATGCAATTATACTGCTCATGAATTCTGAAGACTGTCAAAACATCTTTGTGTCTGTTCTTAATGTGTTTTCCTCTAAGAAAAAGTCATTTCCACACTATTCGACACCTCTGTTAAAATACTACAGCGTTCGCTTGTGATGAAGGGTAAACTAAGGTTTTCACTTTATCTGTTTAAAATAGATAGCTCTTTGTGTTTTTCATATTTAAGATGACATGTCCACAATTATATTGTAGTTGCTTGTTTCATAGCAGGTTTAGAGTGAAATTTTTGTCTGTCCCTAAAGTATATAGCGCTTTTAACAATACATCTCTGAAATGCTTGAAGGAGAATCTGTGAGGTTGTATTTGTGTTTCAGTGCCGGACTCGGCGCCAGACAATGTGACGGTGGTGGTGAACGGAACAGAAGTGCTCCTGAGATGGTCAGAACCTCCTGGAAGGATGAACGGACAGCTGCAGGGATACATGATGGAGTACAGCGCACCTAACATACAACAGGTGACCACACACTGACAGAAACCTTTGTATTTGGATTTACAGCTCGACAGGCCAGACACTGCAGCTGAATACGGTACAACAATTAACTAATAGTCATTGCCTTACTTACATAGCTGATTGATTACATTCATAATTGAAAAAAGTGTATAACAACTAGGTTTAAAATGCAAATGAGGCATTATTTAATTAAATATGCGCTAATTTGCATACATTCCTAGCACAAAAATCCAAACGCTGGATGAATTCAGTTTTCACTTTTTTTTTGACATATTAGAATCAAACGTTTTACATTTTGTCACTCCATAATTCATAAAATACTTATATTTTCACAATTTTGGGGGATTAAAATGTATATAATCAAGCAAATTATATATAAACAAATCCCTCTGTAAAAACCTCCAGGATATAGACTATAAATGTAAAGTTTAGTGTGTGTAAGTGGAGATTTATGGCTCGGTGTAGGAGAAAAAAACAAATGGCCTTTAAAAATATCTGTTGTAATTGAAATCTATTGACACAAATAGATAAAGTGCTATAAAAGAAACACTTCTTTTAGAAGTGAAAAGACAGTGTCTTTGCGATGTTTTCTTTCCAGTAGTCTGAAAAAAACAAAAAGGCCAAAATCTCAAACTTGACAGGTGCATGAAAAACAGTGTTTGTTTTGTCTGCAGTGTCTCACATTAATCTCTGAATAATGAGCATGTTTATATTTGTTATGGTTTATTTTCTCTTCACTGTCACTCCGTCAGATTACAGGAGGTAGTGTTTGATGTTGACTGGCATGCTGTGTTGTTTATGATGATTGGTCTGCAGGTTGTGTTGGACACAGGTTTGGAAACAGAGCTGTTTGTCAATCTCTCAGCTCCGCTGTCGAACGTCTCCTTCAGAGTATGTGCGTACACCGGAGCGGGGCCGGGGCCCTGGACACCGCTCCAGACCATCACGCTCATTCCTGCAGGTGTGACAGTAACCACATCTAAAATACCCACAGGTCAAAACTGTGTGTTAATGCTCTCTTTCCTTGCAATGTTTTACAGAAACGGGGCAATCCAGAGGTGAGTGACACACACACATACAGACTTTCTATTGACTTGTAAATGCTTTAATATTGATCTAATTATATTAGTTCTACCTTGACCCCAAACCTCACAGAAACCGTGTATGTTTTCATTAAGATATCATTTAATGACACAAAATGTAACTCATCATAAAAATAGGACCCACAGAAGATACAGAAGTGGACTGTTACTTCCCTTATTTAGAGTCATTCTTAAACTATTGTTTTATTTTTCTGTTGCTATCTCAGCAAAGAGGAAGAAACGGACACATGAGGGCAAGAAAGGAACAGAAAGAAATGCAAGGAGTTGAGTGAGAAGCATTTTAGGACGTTCTCTAGAAGCAACACAACCTGCTGTATATATGCACTGAGGTCATTTCAATGAGCTAACTCAACCAATGACCAGCTGAGCAAAACACACATTCACTCTCTAGTCTCTAAACAATGATGTGATCAAATATAAAGACACACCAGACATTGGCCTGGTGGGAAATTCAGCGTAGTGCAATGGTGTGTAATCATTTAATTACGTAAGTTTAATCTATCCTGGTGAAACTTCATAAGATGTTGATGTGATGAGGGAGAAAACCCTGAGGAACTTGACTTAGCTGTGGGAGATTAATATAATGCGTATCCCCTATATACAGCATAAACTATATTCAAGCTGTTAAACCACAAAAATACAAACTCTTAGGATGCTCTTTGTGATCTGCTAGATACACGTGTGACCCTCTTACACATTATTATTCCCTGAGCTCATTCTGGGATTGACTAGAACACAATTCTGCCTGGAATCTAGATAAAATGTATGTAATGCAGCACAGTGTTGATATCTTGAAATTGATTCAGAAATGAGGAAGCGCAGGATCCAAGTGCATTAGCTGTAAAAGTATAATAATGGAAGTAAAGGACTGGAAACACAAGGACAAGAACTAAAACTAAAAGTCTATCAAGCAAAAGCAGTGGCAGGGAAAGCATTAGACTCAAGAGCCTTGAACCCAGTGCACGCATGTCCCTTTTCTCTTTATAATCTCGTTCACATTGAGATTCTTGATTCTCTTTCTCCGTGTGTGTGTGTGTGTGTGAAGGTATCTTGAGTGCTCCGGCGTTCTCCTGGCACTGGTGGTACGTGGTCATGGCCATCGCCGCCGCCGTCGCTCTAGCGGTGCTCTTGGCCGTGTATGTGACCAGGCTGAGGCGGAAGGAGACACGTTTTGGGTGGGTAGAAGTTAGGCTTCCTGCTGGTTTGCTGGCAGAACACTGTGGGTGTGAGCAGAGATGGTATTTGCTACTATTGAGGCCTACATGAACTAGAGACACTATCTTGTCCAGGGTTGTAAGTGTGGTGGGTAACACTTTATTTTAAAGTGGTATAATACAGCGTAATTACCTAATTAAGTACTTGTACTTACCATGTAACTAAGTTATGGAACAGCCTGTAATTACAGTTTGTAATTATGGAAATGTTATAGACAGCTACTGTTACACATATGATACAGGCTGAGTCTGTTACACAGCTACTTGTACACTTAAGTACCATCTTGATACACTTTATTTTAAGTAGCTTATGTTTGTGTAATATTATGTAATTGTAATGTAATTAGAAATGTATTACATGTATGTGTACTGGTGGGTTAAATCAAACTAAGGTGTACAGTATTACATATTCCCTGCTAAAAAAAACAACACCAATAGAAACCATCACACAAATTACAATGGTTTCCATTAAAATACCATCAGCTTTTTCAAGTAAAACCATTACAAAATTCATTTTTGTAATGTGTTTTGGGCATTTTTCCATCCCACCAATAGAATCCATCACATACCAGTACACACCATTATAGTTTCCATTAAAACCAATACTATTCCCATTATAACCATTAAATCCATTACATTTTACATTGTGTTTTTGGGCAGGGTGTTGTTGTTTTTTTTCAGCAGGGTACACATGAAGTACACTTAAGTACAATCTTGATACACTATTTTAAGTAGCTTATGCCTGTGTAATTACATTTATAATTACGTTGTATAAAGTCTGCAACACATATGTAACAATCTTTTGGTTACACAAGAAGCTGTGTAACAGACTCAGTGTGTATCATATGTGTATCTATTACATCTACATAATTACGAACTGTAAGTACAGGCTGTTCCATAACTTAGTTACATGGTAAGTACATTTTGTTTCATGTGGCTACTACTAAGTACTTAATTAGTTAAAGCTAATGGATAGGGACTAGAAGACACATAACGCTCATCCTGATTCTGAACTGTTTATTTCCGTAAAATAAACTGTCAAGAAGAGGTGAGAGGTGTTTTAAGTGTACATGTTTTTTTAGAAATTTTTACAACATGTATAGTTTAGGTATAACATTACTGCTTTCCTGTAGCTCAACTGGTAGAGCATGGCGTTAGCAACGCCAAGATCATGGGTTCGATTCCCAGGGAAAGCAAGAGCTGATAAAATGTAGAAACTGTCACTTGAATGCAATGTAAGTCGCTTTGGATAAAAGCGTCTGCTAAATGCATAAATATAAATAAAATATAACATTACCAAAAACGTAATAACTGACAAAAAAAAATGAAAACTATTAAGAGGTAGTGTTCCATGTGAAGAATATGTGTGCTTAAAGATTTGCATTTGTGTGTGTTTTTGTACAGCGAGGCGTTTGAACCCATGATGGAGAGCGGTGAACTCGTCGTTCGATACCGAGCTCGTCGAACCTACAGCCGTCGCACAACAGAAGCCACACGTGAGTCTTTAGCTGCGTGCACATGTAGCTGTTACTAGATCAGGAACACCAGCTCGAGAACTGATCAGTGGGAGTCCCTTCACGTCTTAGGTGGACGTTTCCTTTTTACCTCAATTATATGTTTTATTAAATCAAAGTTTTTAAATATTCGATTCGTGTTATTGTTAGAAAGCTCAAAGTTCAACCATCAGCGATGGTGTCATGTTAAGATTTGCATGCTAGATTTAGATGCGTTTATCCAAAGTGACTTACATTGCTTTCAAGGTACACATTTACATATTATCATTTCTTTCCCTGGATGTCAAACACATGACTTTGGTATTGTTAAAGGGACAGTAGAACCACATATTGTGGTCTTAATGCAAATAAGCTACTGTGTTGTGCTGATTCTTATGACAGCAGACTAAAACCTAAACTGACCTTTAAACTTGTGTTCCTGTGGCTCAGTAATGGAGCATTGCGTTAGCAGCGCAAAGGTTGTGGGTTCAATTACCAGAGAACACACATACTGACAAAAAAAAATGTATAGCCTGAATAGCACTGTAAGTTGCTTTGGATAAAAGCGTCTGCTAAATATGTAAATCTTAAACCTGTCTTGTAAGTTGTTGTCTTCACTGTTGTGAAGGACATGAGCGAGCACTCATAACCTGCTATCATATTTCACCCTCAAAACTGATGGATTTGTCTCTGCCAGAGACAGTTTGATACCGATGTGCCTCAACATGCAGGAGTGACAAAACTGGATAGAGAGGGAAAGTTTACAGAGAAACAGAGACCAACACATTCACTTATTCACATGGGTCCATCCCATAGACCTATTGGTTTTTGTACTGTACAAGTTGTATTTTAATATCCCTTTAACTTATCCCTACATATAAACCTGCCCCTCACAAAAAGCCTTTTTACATTCTCAAAACACTTCATTCATTATATGATTTATAAGCTTGTTTCCTCATAGGGACCACAATTTACTGGTGTAATTTACAGATTAATATTACTCAAACTCCTATCCATAAGCTTTAAAATACAGAAATACAGTTTTTTCAATCACCTTTACACTAATAACAGAACCTACATGTAATTTCTCAAAACTCTAGACACAAAACTCAAAACAGTCATTATTTGTTACAGAGACTGTCTAATGTTCAAAACGTTGCATATTGCGTTCATATCTTAAAAGAAGCCTTGCATTTGCAGAACCATTGTTTCAAAATACTAATTTATTATGAAATATCATAGGAACATCACTTTAGATCACCCACACACAAGATACCCATAGTTTCACTGTTTAGTTGTTAGTACACTCATTAAATAGTTGTTCAAAACACACGATGCAGCTTTCATTATGGTTCTCCACATTCATACATGATTGTAATAGACTAGAGAGAAAAGTACAGACCTTTATCAATCCTTTAACAAAATTGGAAAATTATTGATGAAATACTCAACTCACAACAGGTTTTAAAAAAACTTTGAATAAGAAGAAAAAAAGAAAAGATACAACTACAGTGGGTCTACAGTAAAATGTCAGATAGAGTGTCCCTGACTGCTCTTCTGTGTTTTTATCAACTCTGTCTTGTGGCTTTGGCCACAGGTTCTCCTCCACATCATAATGGATTTCATTAGTTAAAGATCTTGGAAACATTCTTCTGGTATGGCAAATACAGGCCTGACATTGCAGGCATCATATATGGCCTGGAGAAGAGGGATTGTTTGAGAGGAGCCGATTGAAAACCGTCCACCTCCATGTGGAGAAACACTCTTCAGTCAGGTTACAGTAAGAGAAGGGGAGTATGGGGGTAAATACAGGGTGATAAACTGATGGGCCTAAAACTGTGATTGCTCTCAGTGCTGTCGCTAGGAATTCTGGCCCATTGCACTGATTTTTCTATGGGGCCCCTCAAAATCACATTCAGTGGGGGTGGTCCCAAAATCACATTCAGTGGGGGGACCCCTAAAATCACATTCAGTGGGGGGTGGTATCAAAATCACACTCAGTGAGGGGTGGTCTCAAATTCACATTCAGTGGGGGGGTGGTTGGGCCCCCCAGAGAACATGGTTCTGGGTCCCTCTCAACCGCTGGGCTCTCAAACTCTCCTCCATCTCTTGTTCTGCCTCATCCAAAAATATGAATGGTTTTCATCATTTTCAGCTCTATCACTCTCTAAAATTACATTTACTGTAGGAAAAACAAATACTGATAACAATCATATAGAACTTTTGGGATTTTTCTCTCTCCCAACAACCGCATCTTGATCATATCTGAACATACTCAGTCCTCAATTGCTTCACTTTCGTAATGTTGTTTATAATGTTCCATAAAACTATGCTTCAAGAGTAATGCAACCGTTACATAGCATTCTGAGCAGTCGTATCAGTTGATAGTTAGATCATTATAATGAAATTAATAGACACGCAGTTCAGATGTAATGAGTGATCTGCATTCTGAAATATTAATACTTTGATGTTACGTTGTGTTATTTTGAAACAGTTTTTAGTTCAATGAACAACAGATCTTTGGCTCGTTTTTTTATTGTATTCAAGCATTTGGAAAAAGTGTTAAGTGTTTTGACAAATGTGAATTTTGATCTTCAATTGTGAATTATGTGTCCAGAGTTTTGAAAAATAACATGAAGGTACTGTTATAAGTGCAAAAATCATTGTAAAAACTGTAATAATGAACAGCATTTATAAATCTAGCAGCTTAATGTGAAATGTTATATACACAGAAAAACTAAACAACAACTTTAACAAATTCCTAGATGAGAATACCACTTTAAATAAAAACCTTTTCAATTCATCACTTTTATTTCTATAGCACTGTAACGAGGAGTCAGTGGCGTTGGGATCCATAAGCAGCTTTATTAGAAGTACAACAAGTCAGACAGGCACAGATCTGGTAACAGCGTCAGGGATATCGTGAAGGGCTGAATCGTAAACAGAGAGAAGGCAATTCGAGGCAGGCGGCAGACAGGTGATAGAATAAAGCGCAAGGCAGGCGGTCAAGGGCAGGCGGCAGACGGTCAGAGTGGGTAAACAGATCAGATAGGCAACAGGTAATCAAAACAGGAATAACGCTTGGAATTGTCGGCTGGGCAGAACAAGACTTCGCACTGATGCGAGGTGAGCTCTGCTTAAGTAGCCCAGCTAATGACTGACACCTATGCAAGGGTGATCAGTCCCAGGCACGGGGTTTTAAGGGAATTGGAGTCCGGATGAACTGGTTAATACTGGTGAGAGATCCCTCTGGTGGTGCTCGGAGAGAGCCACAGAGGCTTGATTCGTGACAGAGCCCCCTCCCTGCGAGCGGCTCCTGGCCCAGGGGCAAACGACTCAAGTACTCTGCCCGGACGGGAATCCAGAATCTCCTGGACTCGGTGAGACCTCCTCGCCGTCCATGATGATCGGGGCTCCTGGTCACCCGCCTCCTCCTGGTCCTCCACTCCACTCGCACCACCAGCGGGTTTAAGCAAAGACACATGAAATGTGGGTGAGATCTGATAATTTGCAGGTAAAGCCAATCTAAATGAAACAGGGGTTATTTCTCTGAGAATTTTGAAGGGACCCACGTACCTGGGACTGAGTTTCCTGCAAGGCAGCCGAAGGCGCTGGTCACGGGTAGACAGCCAGACCCATTGACCCGGTTGATAGTTGGGATTGGGGCGCGTCGGACGATCAGCCTGCTCCTTGGTGCGTCTGACTGCCCGCTGGAGATGGACATGGGCCTCGTTCCAGGTTCTCTCGCTACGTTGGAGCCAGGAGTTCACAGCAGGCAGGTCCGAGGGTTCCCCTGACCAGGGAATAAGGGAGGTTGGAATCTAGCACACACTGAAATGGAGTGAGCCCGGTGGCTGGTTTGCGGAGGGAATTTTGGGCATATTCGGCCCAAAGGAGATAGCGACTCCAGTCGGCCTGATTCTTGTGGCAATATGAGCGGAGGAATCGGGTGAGCTCCTGGTTGAGACGTTCTACCTGACCGTTGGCTTGTGGGTGGTAACCTGAGGTGAGACTGACGTTAATGTTAAGTTTTTGACAGAAGGCAGACCAGACGCGGGAGGTGAACTGGGGTCCCCGATCCGAGACTATATCCTCCGGCAGACCATAGAATCTGAATACATGATCACATAAGGATTCTGCTGTTTCAAAGGCTGTAGGCAGTTTGGGCAGAGGGATCAGGCGACAGGCCTTGGAAGCGGTCGATGGCCGGAGAGAAGCGGTGGTGTGGCCTCTGGACGGCGGCAGGTCTGTGACAAAGTCAATGGCTATATGTGACCAGGGGCGTTGTGGAGTGGGCAGAGGTTGTAAAAGACCGGCAGGAAGTTGGTGAGAGGATTTAGACATGTTGCATGTGGTACAGTTCCGGATGTGGGCGATGGTGTCTGCCGGCAGAGTGGGCCACCAGAAGCGATTGGTGAGCAGTTGGATAGTGGCTGCTATGCCGGGATGGCCTGAACTGGGGGTAGAGTGAACTAGTTGGATGACTCTGTGGCGTAGTGTATGCGGGACGTATGTGAGGTTAGGTGGACTTTCAGCCGGAGGTGGGTCGGTGATCTGGGCCTCGGAGATCTCAGTCATGATATCCCATTGGATGGGGGCGACAATGAGGGCTGGCGAGATGATGGATTCCTTAGTGGGTGGTAGTAGGGAGAACTCATATTGTCTGGAAAGGGCATCGGCCTTGGTATTCAGGGAACCTGGGCGGTATGTAACAGTGAAATCAAAGCGCGTGAAGAACAGAGCCCATCTTGCCTGTCTGTGGTTGAGTCTTTTTGCGGATCTCAGATACTCAAGGTTGCGGTGATCGGTCAGAACGGTGAAGGGGTGTTTAGCTCCCTCAAGCCAGTGACGCCATTCCTCGAAGGCTGTTTTCATGGCGAGAAGTTCTCGGTTGCCCACATCGTAGTTCTGTTCAGCCGGGTTGAGTTTACGGGAGTAGAAAGCACAGGGGTATGTTTTGAGAGGGTCTCCCTGTCGTTGTGAGAGAACTGCTCCAATGCCTGTGCTGGATGCATCAACCTCCACGATGAATTCCAGTTCGGGATCCGGGTGACGTAGGATGGGAGCCGTCGTGAACCTTTTCCCCAGCTCCTGGAAGGCCGATGTGGCTCTCGGTGTCCATACTAGACGCTGTGGGCCCTTCTTGGACATGGACGTTAGTGGTGCTGCCACGGTGCTGAAGTTACGAATGAATCTTCGATAAAAGTTTGCAAAGCCCAGGAAGCGTTGTAACTCCTTCACAGAGTGTGGTCTCGGCCAGTTAACGACAGCTCGCACCTTCCTCTCGTCCATGGCTACCCCTCCTGAGCTGATCACATACCGAGGAAGGATACCGTGCTTTGGTGAAACTCGCACTTCTCGGTCTTGGCATAGAGTTGGTTGGCAATGAGGCGTTGGAGAACCATACGTGCGTGCTGGACATGATCCTCGTAGGAGTCTGAGTAGATTAGTATGTCGTCAATGTACGATGACCCAACGATTCAGCATATCTCGAAATACCTCATTGATGAAGGCCTGGAAGACGGACGGACTATTGGACAGCCGAAGGCATGACAAGATATTCGTAGTGCCCGATGTCGTGGAAAAAGCCGTCTTCCACTCGTCTCCTTCACGGATGCGGATGAGGTTGTAAGCACTCGAAGGTCTAACTTGGTGAAATATTTTGCCCTGCGTAGTTGTTCTAAGGATGCTGGTACTAAGGGTAGTGGGTAGCGGAACTTGACCGAGATATCATTGAGTCCTCGGTAGTCGATGCACGGACGGAGCTCCTCCATCCTTCTTCTTCACGAAGAAGAATCCGGCTGATGCAGGTGAAATTGATGGACGAATGAAGCCCTTGGCCAACTCCTCCTCGATGTAGGTTTTCATGGCCGGACTCAGGCTGTGATAGGGGAAACACTCGGCCTTTGGGTGGCTGTGAGCCGGGTAGCAGGTCTATGGCACAGTCACATGAGCGATGAGGAGGTAACTGAGAAGCCTTGGTTTTGCTAAAGGCTGTAGCGAGGTCATGGTACTCCCCGGGGATATTGGAGGTAGTCCAGGGCTCGGGTTGTTGCTCTGGACTGGTGCGGCTGAGGCAGTTTTGTAAACAATATTCAGACCACCGACTAATCTGCCTCTCTGACCAGGAGATATGCGGGTTATGTCTTTCTAGCCAGGGTAGCCTAAGATGAGAGGAGTTTGAGGAGACTGAAAAGGCGAATAGGCGGATGGTCTCGTGTGAAGGGCTCCAGTGAGAAGTGTTAAATCCTCCGTGGTGAAGTGAATTCGACCGAGCCCAGTGGTCAAATCCGTCTAGTGCTGCCACTGCCAGATGAGATTCACAGGAACAAGAGGAATTTTATGAGTTTTGGCAAATTCAGCATCAATGAAATTTCCTGCAGCCCTGAATCGATAAAAGCTACGGTGTCAACGATGGTCCCTTTAACCCTCAGCCTGACTGGTATCTTTAAGAAGGTGGATTGGCTGAGATTTTGACTCACCGTGGCATTGTTGCGAGATGGGAGTGGGACAGGAAGCCTCATATGTCCCGGGAGACCGCAGTATAGGCAGAGGTTCAGGCGAACCCGTCTCTCCCTCTCCTCTCCGCTGAGATGTGTCACGCCCGATCTGCATGGGCTCAGCGGCAGGGGCGCTGTTGCCATGGCGGTCAGAACGAAGAAGCGAGGAAGTCGCCGAGGCGAAGGAGATTGCTCGAGGCGAATAGCCAGATTAATGAACTGCTCCAGGGTCTTGCCTTCATCACGGCAGGCTAGTTCGGATTGTAACTCATGGTTGAGACCCTTGCGGAAGAGAAGTTTGAGAGGCTCCGCATCCCTCCATCCTGTTTGTGCGGCGAGTGTGCGGAACGATAGTGCATAGTCCGCGGCAGAGCCTCCTCCCTGACGGAGAGACAACAGTTGTTCACCAACCTCTTTACCACCCGCGGGATGCTCGAACACCTCCCTGAAGTTTTGAGTGAAGCTGGCGAATGAGGGGAATGCAGCGTGATCATCTTCCCAAATGGCAGTGGCCCATTCCAACGCTCGTCCCGTTAATAACGAGCAGACGAAAGCAATGCGGCTGTCGTCCGTGGGATATAGCGTGGGCTGCTGGCCAATAAACATGGAGCACTGAAGCAGAAATCCTTACACTTTGTAGGTGATCCGTCGAACTTCTCCGGAACGCCAGGCGAGGGCTGGCAGTTGCAGATGCCGTGGCGGATGCGGCCGGAGGTGGATTCTGCGGAGAAGCGTTCATGCTGGGTGCTGGAAGATGAAGAGCTCGACTTTACCAGCTCCTCCGTGAGAGAGGTAAGGTGGTTCAGCTGTTGTTGCTGGGTAGCTAGGAGCTGATACTTCCGAGACTGCTGGATCGATATCTGGCGAAGTCTTCTGTAACGAGGAGTCAGTGGCGTTGGGATCCATAAGCAGCTTTATTAGAAGTACAACAAGTCAGACAGGCACAGATCTGGTAACAGCGTCAGGGATATCGTAGAAGGGCTGAATCGTAAACAGAGAGAAGGCAAGGGTCGAGGCAGGCGGCAGACAGGTGATAGAATAAGGCAAGGGCAGGCGGCAGGCGGTCAGAGTGGGTAAACAGATCAGATAGGCAACAGGTAATCAAAACAGGAATAACGCTTGAATTGTCGGCTGGGCAGAACAAGACTTCGCACTGATGGGTGAGCTCTGCTTAAGTAGCCAGACCTGTTGATCAGTCCCAGGCAGTCCGGATGAACTGGTTAATAGAGATCCCTCTGGTGGTGCTCGGGAGAGCCACAGAACATTATACCATAGTTTCACAGTGATAAACAGGAAAATAACAGAACCAATTATAAACTCAACTATGGAGACGGTTCAGATTCTGCTGTAAAGCAGCTCTGAAAGACAGCAGGGATATTATTCAGCTCAAGTCAGTTCAGATCAATAGTGTGAGGTTAATCGAGCAGCTGTAGGCAATAGGCAGCAATGTTGTTATTCACCTTTAGTCGATTTGTTGTTGATTCAGTTCAGTTCAATAACAGTGTTGATGCTGCAAGAAGTGATTCAGCTGTAGAAACATAAAATCACACGCTAAAATCATGTTACTGTAACAAAAACTCTGAGCATTTTAATTAGAAGTGCCTCAATATAACCTCAATTTTAAAGAAGGGACAATTAAAAATACACTTTTGTTATAATAAACATTATGTCAATAATGCAGTTAAGCTTAACTTGCTCTGAAATATTCCTTTAATATCAGAAGTAGACATCCATCCAAGTGCTTTTGATTAGTTTTTTCCAATCTTTGATACATTTTGTCCCCGTGACCTGAGAGTGAGTTCAGAGGAAAGGAGTTGTGTTTAATGTTGAACTCCAGTGGATACAAATCTTGAATGTAACACTCATGCATGTCTCACTGCTGTCCTGAGCTGAATCACTGAAACAAAGCCGAACTTCTGCACCATCTCAAGGTCTGCATTGCATTTGGTTTCTGATCCATAACGTTCCAGCGAAGTCTGTCATCGTGTTGTGAGATGGGGACGGTCATGATAGCGTGAGCTTGGTTTTCAGCAGTAATAAAGGGTGGAGGGTTTATGTCATCTGGACAAGCTCCATTACAATCCTTTTTTCAGTTTTCTCTCTCTCTCTCTCTCTCTCTCACTCTCTCCCTTCTGGGTTCATCTGAAGGGCAAAACAATCTTGCAACAATTTTAAATCATGCTTCAGGTGGGTCAGTGTATGCGTTCTTCAGATAGGAGGCTATTGGGAAAAGCTTGTTAATCTACACAACCCGAATTCGTAGAATGTTGGGACATTTAAAAATTTTAATAAAAGGAAAACTAAGACTTTCAAATCACATGAGCCAATATTTTATTCACAATAGAAAGCAGATAACATAACAATTGTTTAAACTGATAAATATTTACAATTGTATTAACAAAATGAGTTTGTTTAAAATTGTATGGCTGCTACAGGTCTCAAAATAGTTGGGACGGGGGCATGTTTGCCATGGTGTAGCATCTCCTCTTCTTTTCAAAAACAGTTTGAAGATGTCTGGGCATTGAGGTTATGAGTTTCGTGTTGAAATTTGGTCCCATTCTTGCCTGATACAGGTTTCCAGCTGCTGAATAGTTTGTGGTCATCTTTGACACATTTTTCCTTTAATGATGTGCCAACTGTTCTCTATAGATGAAACATCTGACTGTTGGCAGGCCAATTCAGCACCGGACTCTTATACTACGAAGCCATGCTGTTGTAATTAGCTTGGAGGACATGCTGCCTATGATTTCCAACAAGAATGTCAAATTTGGACTCGTCTGACCATAGAACACTTTTCCACTTTGAAACAGTCCATTTTAAATGAGCCTTGACCCACAGGACACGATGGCGCTTCTGGACCATGTTCACATATGACTTCCTTTTTGCATGATAGAGCTTTAGTTGGCATCTGCAGATGGCACAGCGAATTGTGTTTACAGTCAGTGGTTTCTGGAAGTATTCCTGGGCCCATTTAGTAATGTCAATGACAGAATCATGCTGATGAGTGATGCAGTGTCATCTGAGGGCCTTCACGGACATCCAACAAAGGTCTTCGGCCTTGTCCCTTACGCACAGAGATTTCTCCAGTCTCTCTGAATCTTTTGATGATATTATGCACTGAAGATAATGAGAATGGCAAAGCCTTTGAAGAATGTTGTTTTTAAAGTATTCCACAATATTTTTACGCACTCTTTCACAGATTGGAGAGCCTCTGCCCATCTTTACTACTGAGAGACTCTGCCTAAGACATCCCTTTTATAGCTAATCATGTTACAGACCTGAAGTCAGTTAACTTAATTAGTTGCAGATTGCCAGCTAAATATTTTCTAATTTTCCTGCTTTTTCAGCCCTTTGTTGCCCCTGTGGCGACTCTTTTGAGACCTGTAGCAGGGATCAACATTGAAATGAGCTCATTTTGTGGATAAAAGTATAAACTTTCTCAGTTTAAACATTTATGTTATCTATGGTCTATTGTGAATACAATTTTGGCTCATGTTATTTGAAAGTCATTTAGTTTTCATTTAATTCAAATTTAAAAAATGTCCCAACATTTCCAGAATTCGGTTTGTAATCTTGCCAATGAAAATATGAACAGCTGCTTGTGTCACTATCGTCACAGTTCTTCAGTCATTCTTTCATTACTCCATCCATAGTTCTGGAGTCGAGTTTGGAGCTTAAGCCCTCTATCCTGGACTCCAGGCCAAATCAGTTCACTTTCATCACACTTGAGATTATATGAACATTATATTAACAAAACTCATGAACAAATGTACTACCTCTGTATTGTCATGTGTTTCAGAGTGAAACTGAATCTTGAATTAGAAAAACTCAAGGACGAGTCAAGGCTTGATTTTAGCGCACCTGTTCTTCTGCCTTTGGCTCATTTTATTGTTAATAGGGTTCATTTTATGCACACGTATATCAATTTTCTCATTATTATTCTTATTTTGTTTGTTATTATTATTACATATTATTAAGCATAATTCTTTTTCACATGTAAATGCTCTGAGTGAAATTTATTCTCATAAAATAAATTTGACTTATTTTCAAAGTGCCTCTGATATTCTCATTAAAATAGAAATAAAAAAAAATCTGTTCAAAGATTTTTTTATTTCAGGTACGTAACACATGATCAGCAGGTTCTTGTAAACTCTCTTGAAATAAAGCGAGTGTAAAAAGAAAATGCATTGTGTATTCAGCATCAACAGATATCAGCTTTAACTCTCAGCTGACTTTGGTTGATTGTGTCAATTGATGATCGTATAACAATACAGCATTATATCAATGCCAAATCAAGGTTTCTCTTTAAAGAATAAAATGTTTTTTTCACATCAAAGAGGCTCTGAAATTTGATGCTAATATCTCAGATGACTGGATCTTTTCTCAGTAAACTCTCTGGGGATCAGTGATGAGCTCAAGCAGAAACTGCAGGACGTGATGGTGGACAGACACAAGCTAACGCTGGGAAAAACACTCGGGGAAGGTGAGCCGTAGGGGTCGATGTGCTATACTGTCTGGACTGACGATCAGGTTGTAATGGTGTGTGTGTGTGTGTGTGTGTGTGTGCAGGTGAGTTCGGCTCGGTCATGGAGGGTTTGCTCACTCAGGAGGACTCTGTGCTCAAAGTGGCAGTGAAGACCATGAAAAGTGAGTCAATAGCGATTGCAGAGTCTCTGAAATCACCTGCAATCATTCTCATCATGCCAACCTCATGCTCTGCTGTGTTTTGGTCAGTCGCTATCTGCACTCGCACTGAAATGGAAGATTTCCTGAGAGAGGCGGCGTGCATGAAGGAGTTCGATCATCAGAACGTCATGCGGCTTCTAGGTAAGAGGGATCACGCTCTCAGTCTCCTGGAACAAATAAACTACAGGAAAGTTTTACTTACAGTAACATGGACTTCTCCATCTTGCCAAATACAGTCACAGGAGGCCGGTCACATGGCCCTATTGGCAGTCAACTATCTCCAGCGTTTAGAAAGCAAACAGTGTCAGTTTGGTTTTGTTGGGTTCAGGCTGGATGAGAGTGATGGGGTGTGTGTTGTGTGACAGGTGTGTGTCTACAGACGGTGGAGAGCGAAGGCTATCCGTCTCCTGTGGTCATTCTTCCCTACATGAAGCATGGAGACCTCCACAGCTACCTGCTGTACTCCAGACTCGGAGACGCACCCGTGGTGAGTGAAGCACTGGAGAGAGAGAACGAGAGATCTGGAGCAGATAGAGAGACACTAAGAGGGCAAATAACAAGCGAATATGGCAAAGTGCATTAAGACAGAGATCAGAAGAGTGTTTCAGCATTGATTAACACTTAAAGAGTGGCAGATCCCTTTAAAAAAATCCCAGAAATGAAAGGGCTGTAATCATTTGTTCATGTCATTACGAACCTGTGTGAATTTATTTCAGAAAAGATAATCATGATCATGCTTCTATTTTTCATAAAATGAAAGCAGTACAAAAATGTTCATACTAACCAACTAACTATTTTGAAACCACATGAATGTGAGTAAATTTTGGTTTTGGGTGAACAGTTCCTTTAAATAATTACACATTTATCTCAAAACAAAACAAAAATCTAAATCTAAAAATAAATGGGAAAAAATTTTGAAACGTTGTCTCTTATAGACACAGACTGTCCTATCTGGCACCAGCATTACTCTCTAAAATAAGTATTTTCACAAACATCCCTGATGAATGTGAACACTGTGAAGGAAAGCAAGGCCGTGATGCAATCACACTGAATGATTCTGTCAAGATCTAATTGATGACCGGTTTGTTTCATGATCCTCATGGTCAGAGATGTGAAACTCCTTTGTAATCATAAATGAAGTTCCTCTAAAGCACAGACGTCAGGCACATTCTCAACAACCACATTGCATTGTCTCAGGAACGCGTTGTACCGCAGAAGTGTTTTTAAAGCCCTGATTTCTGTTATTGTCTGTGATCAGAGCAGAATGTGGGCAAGTCTCTGGCACCACCTACCTGTCAAAGCAAGAAAAAAACGCCCTCTCACAAAACATTACATTGAAAGATGCATTAGCTTTGCACAGCTGTTTGATAACAAAATGCATTGATGTTTTAAATATCTAGAATCTCCTCTGTGTAGTTTCTGCCCTCTCAGATGCTGGTGAAGTTCATGACGGATATCGCCAGAGGAATGGAGTACCTGAGCGCAAAAAACTTCATCCACAGAGACCTGGCCGCCCGAAACTGCATGTGAGTGCTGATGGGCAACAAACACTGCTCATATGCTTTGCACACTGCTGCTTACTACAGAGATCTACATATAAAACACTGATTTGAGTGTTGTATTTTATAACCAGGTTAAATGAGAACATGAATGTGTGTGTGGCGGACTTTGGCTTGTCTAAGAAGATATATAATGGAGACTACTACAGACAAGGGCGCATCTCTAAGATGCCTGTCAAGTGGATCGCCATCGAGAGTCTGGCGGACAGAGTGTACACCACTAAGAGCGACGTGGTAAGACGTCCTCGAATTGATAAACAACTTCACACCGATCCTTGTTCACACTAGAGCACCCTTTCGCACGTGAGTTTAAAATATTCTAGCTGAGCCCCCAGCGTGAGTTTTTTTAGGCGACCGTTATTTTAGAACGTATCGCCTTATTGTTTCCATGGCGACGCGTCATGCTTGTCATGTGACAACGCACGCAGCCACATAGCTCTGTATGACATGTGGATCACCTTTTTATTTAATTTATCTTTTTTATTTAAAATATTCACAAACATGCTCACTATATTATGAAATATTTGATATTCCGATTCTGAAATATGTGCAAGTAAATGTATTTGGTAGTTTAAACACTTTTATAATGACCGTGTTAGTTGATCTATACCGGCTGATGGGCGCCGCCATGTTAGTTTGCGCTGAATCCTAGCTGTGGGATAAACCACACGTAAATGAATCCTCTCCTCTCGAAACACGTTAAAGTAAGTCTCGGGTAAACTGGAAGAAGAGCAGAGTAAACTTTATAGTTACATACACAATCTGTATATGATATCAATAAAACATGTCGTCAGATTATATTTGTAATGATCATTATTGACGTTTCCATAGAAATCAGCATGTATTTTACAAACTATAAATGTATGGTTTTGCTTGTACTTATGCATGTTTAAATGTCTGAAGCCTAAAATAAGCATTATATGGTTGAAAACTGAATGGTTGTGATAATATGACAAGCGCTCAGTGCGTCCGATCTGGCTCAGCGCCAAAAAAGCAGATTTGAATTTGGCAGTTGATGACGTGACGCACTGATTATTCTAATCACACCAGTGTGATCGTACGCTTCTGGGACCAGCTAAGACTGATCACACCGGTGTGATCGTACGCGTCAAAGGGTTAAAAACAATTTACAGTGTACAGAGAGATTCATAACTGACATTAATACTCATGGAGAACGATGCATCGGTGCACATTGTGATGTAATAACTTGCTATTGACTGTAGTTTTACATCTACTGCTCTTTGTACTGTTGGTACTGAAGGTGCATTTATCTGTCCGCTGCAGTGGTCATTTGGAGTGACAATGTGGGAGATCGCGACTCGAGGTCAGACACCGTACCCTGGAGTGGAAAACAGTGAAATCTATGATTATCTGAGGCAGGGCAACCGTCTGAAACAGCCTCCAGACTGCCTGGACAGCATGTGAGTAAACCTGTTGGCTTTTCACACTGTGCTTAGACCATGTATTTAATACTACTTTCAACCTCAACATAAGCATTGCTTTAAAGCTGGGCTATGAATGCATATAGAAGGAACCAATGCAGTGCTGGAATCAACAAACTTTGCCTGAATGGGATTGATATTAATCCCATTCAGGCTTTTTTTATGATTTATCATTGATATTTATATTGTATTGGTGTAAAGCACTGCTGTTATGTTTAGTTGTGCTGTAGAAATAAAATTGATATGTCATGGTTATTGCTGTCGCTGAAATAAGTACAAAGATAAAGGCTTTTGTAATGTAATTGATCATACAGATATAAAAAAACGAGTATGAAGCAGAAAGGTTATATTATTTATTTAAATCTTGTGGCTATACTTTTCAGACATTGATTATTTTATGAGAAATGATCCATTCCCATGTATTCGCCTCTCTGTAACCCAGATTTTTCATGATCGCCCCCCAAAAATGGTGACAATGAACATTGTCACAAATGGGCCATTCCACGAAATCGGTGCCTTTTTCACTTGGAAAAATTAAATAAATGTAATCAATATTTTTTTTTAAGTATCCATGAAATGGAGACACCTTAAAATTACAAGAAATTGTATTATGCTATATCAGGCTATGTAATTGATTATTTTATGACTTTTATGAGTAATATTGAATTCATTTTTATTTTAATATTTACATTTTTATGTAATATTGGTGAAAGTATACATAGTATCTTTATGTTTTTAAAATGCAGATTTATTCACAGTTATATTAAATCCAAGTTAGATTATTTGCAAGGGATGCAAAAGGCACCAATTTTGTGGAATGACCCAAATGCTGTTGACTGAACTTGAATACCAAACGGCTTTTACCAGTGGTCAGCGATTCAGACTGCAAACTCAGCTAATCATTAAATAATTTTTTTCGTGGTACTGCTGAATAGTGCAAGTAACACCAATGATATTTTTTAATATGTGTTCAGAATTAAAAGCCTATAAAGGGTACGGAATAAGAACTGGCTTTGGATTCCCAGCCCAATTTGTGTGCTGCATCATTAGAGCGTTGTGTGAGGAAAAGACTGAAACACAAGTTGTTGTTTTTTGTAAAAATTGTCCTCTCACATCGGCTCTGAAATATTTGTCATGCTTTGCAACATTCAAACACCACAAACAATCATGAGACAAGCAATGTTTGACATTCTGGCTACCTTTTCTCTCAGCTATTCCCTGATGTTTTCCTGCTGGCTGCTGAGTCCGAAGGACAGGCTGAGCTTCAAGATCTTGTGCTGCGAACTCGAGAAGGTCCTGGAAGATCTACCGAGCCAAGACCGGATGAGATACTTTATGTCAATATGGAGGAGACTTCCGGAGAGCTTGGGGCCGTGGGGGGCCGTGATCCCATAATGGAGGTCCCATGTGCTCTCGGGGCCCTGAAGAGTTCGGGCTCAGTGGCCACCGTAGAAGTGCACCATCCCAACCGCTACGTGATCTGCCCCCAGCACGAGAACCAGCGCCTCCTCAACGCCGACTCCATGGAGAGTCTGATCCAGCCCTCACAACCCACCCTGCTGCTCCAGCCCTCGTCCTGCTCCACCCCAGTGCCGACCCCGGAGGACAGAGACGAGAAGAAGAGAGCGCCATGGCAGTGATTGAAAGGGACTTAGACTGACCTCTTGCTCCTGCCTCATCATTTTGCACAGACACGATTCAGTTAATTATGTCTTTGTTTATGCTTTTCCTTTTCATTCCAAATTCTCCTTTATGTTCAGTGTGGGTCATGAGAAATTAAATCAATTGTAGTTTTTGTCTTACACTCTGTCATGACCAGAAACAATGTACTCATTTTGCAGGAAAAAGTCAATATGTGTCCCTGCAGCATAAAAGCAGTCATAAGCAGCACAGGTATATTTGTAGCAATATTGTAAATATTGTCAAAATTATTACTTTTTATTTTATGCCAAAAATCATTAGGATATTAAGATCATGCTCCATGAAGATTTTTTGTAAATTCCATACCGTGAATATATCAAAACCTACTTTTTGATTAGTAATATGCATTGCTAAGAACTTTATTTGAACAATTTAAAGGTGATTTTCTCAATATTTAGATTATTTTGCACCCTCAGATTCCAGATTTACAAATAGTTGTATCTCGGTCAAATATTGTCCTATCATAAACCATACATCAATGGAAAGCTTCCAGATCACGTATGAATCTCAATAATAAAATAGACCCTTATGACTGGTTTTGTGCTCCAGGGTAACATTTGTCTGTCCATTTTGATAAATGATGTGTGCGGCACCAAGCTATATTGCAGATATATTGAAGTGCATTTAGTGATGTTTGCTTACGTATGCAGGGTTCAACTGCACTGATTTTCACTCACCAACAGTTTTGTGGAAATCACTGACAATTGCCTGAAATTGTATGGTGTCCTGCAGTGTGAAATGTGTTTTGACTGGAAATGACATCAGCGATGACCTACAACCAATCAGAGAGTAAGATACAGGGTAAGGGGAAGTTCAGGGGAGGAGTCCTAGACATGCAACACAACACACATGACCTCTGCAAGCATCCATTCTCTCTTTTTACTTTGTTTTACTGCAAGCCAGCATAAAGACAACTTGTAACGCAAGCTTCTTGTGGACTACAGATCTAACAGGAAGAAAGCCAGTCTCACACGTGGTTTTACATAAGGTCCTGTTTCACTAATCGTGAGTGTTTGGTTGTGAAATGTAGTTGGTAATGTGTGACGCTCAATCATGTAGTGTGCACACAACAGCAACTAGACGGTACTAGATTGACTTTGAAATTCGTGAAGTATGTTCCCGGCATCAGTACGGCTTGTTTAGGAGGTGTATTACTTTTTAAAGACATTAGTTTATATTGGCCAATTGGGCAAACACCAAGAATACCCTATTAAATGCATGGCATTAACCTAACAACTACAGCACACTCTTTAAAACTAAGGCTCCAAAAGAGTGTTTTTGCAGTGATGCAATTGAAGAACAATTTTGGTTTTCTCAAAGAAGCTTTCGGTGATAAGTTGAAGAACATTTTCATCTTTTTACACTTTAGAGATGCTTTTGTTCAATGGAAAGATTCCATTGATTTTAAATGTTCTTAATGGAACCATGAATTAATATAGACAACGAGAAAATGAGCAATAAATCAAATATCTTGTTGCATGCTTTTATCACATTACACCGGGTTAAAACCCTTGTTCTAAAAAAAGCCCATTTTCTGTAAGGTACTAAACGTCAAAGCAAAGTTAGCTTTCTGCTGATATTAACCACACAATATATTCACCATCAACTCAGGAGATGCTTGGATTTGCATTGACCAATGAGACAAAGGTCAGATTGAGCGAATGCTGCAAACTAGCTTGACACTGCCAGTCTCTAGAATAGGACAGAACTGGTCAAAGTACTCAATCTGTTTCTGTCCACTGAGACAGTTTTCTCTCTCAAGTCTCCTGACCAGCGTCGTTATCCAAAGAAACACATGGAGGATGACGATAGTATTCTGTGTTTGCTCTAACATGTCAAACCAAATCATGTGTGTGACCTACAGACATGCGCTAGCTAACCTCTAGGTGTATAACTCTGTTTCTGAGGTTTTCTGAATCCGCAGGGCTTTAAACGTTGATCTGAGACCAGTTTTGTGGTTTAGAGGAGTAGAAAGGGCAGTAGACTAGACTACGCTGTGTAAGGCTACACATACAACAGGTCTTTGCTCATCAAAGGCCCTGCCCCAGACTCAAGCACAGTGTTTGTTCTTGTTTTTTTGTACATTTTATATTTTGCACTAATCATTTTTATCTTTATATTGTTTGTATTTCATTGTTTATGCATTTTATTTTTTACCGGACATGGAGTTTGATGTACATTTATGTTATGAGGCTGTTTCAAAATACGTTCAAATACAGATGACATTTTAGCTGATTATTTTGCAATTCTTTAAAAATATTTGTATCATGACATATATGGTAATTTGTTAAAATCATGTCTTCCAATACAGCATTTAATCTAATCTGACATTTAAATCACAGAAAGAGACAAAATTATATTACATCATAATCTTTGGAAAATATTTGGTATTGTCTTTTTTTTCTCCTAACTGTAATGTGGTACTAAGATTGGCTTGGGTACATTAATATACGACAGATGTAACCGTATATTATAATTTTAATGAGCCACAATGCTTGAAATACATGAACATCATTTATATAGTAAATCATTTGCCATCTAATGTTACATGTGTACCAGTGATGGACATTTCTTCTCTCTGCACACATGAAAGATTGAAAACCAAATTGAACATGACAGCCAACACACACACACACACACACAAAATGTTGTGTCCGTCATCTTGTGTGCATTGCATTTTCAGCACTGTCTTTCATGATGAGAAACACTGTGTGTAAATATGTGGATTTGAAGTGTCTCAGCTGACCTCAGTTGAACCGGACAAATTCAACTGCACCACTTTTGCATGTGATATTTCATATCTTCTATATGTAATATTACATATTCTTTTACATAAAAGTACATCAGCCAGTAATGATCAAATGATGGAGAATAGCATTATCCAGGTGTTCAGTGTAGTAAAGCTATTCATTCAAAGCAAAGTTTTGTATTCTCTTTTGACTGAAGTACAAATATTATTTTTGTATCAACATATGAATTCATAGACAGAAGCACACTTCAAAGTGCCTTTGAAAGCCAGTATTTTGCCTTAAAATGGCTCAGTTTGCTGTGCACAAGTGTTTAGCTTTAGGTTTATATGTCTAATGTTGTATAGATAATGTGACATTATTGTGATTTTGATATGCTTTTTATTAAAATAAATAATACCTGCACAATTGATGATTTCTGTATGTGATTTGTTGAGATTGCAGTTAAATGTTACATTAAAATAGAGACTAAATTTGGACTTGATCATGAGTGAAACGACTCACTGACATTAATCTCAACTCTAATGTAAATACATTGCTTTGGTTAAATAATTTTTAAACAGTTTGGAAGGTAAATTTATAATTGGTCTAATGAATAAAGAAAAACTGAAAATATTAGATTTTTAAATACATATTATATATATGCATTTAAAATAAGAAACCATTAATGTCTTAATATATTTGAAATGTATCACTTGAATAACTAATTCTTTACAATATCACAAACAGAACCATGCCATTTTTGAGTCTGTAACATGCCGGCAGTAAATGTCTGATATAATTTATCATTATAAAACCATAGATGGGGGGGGGGTATGGGGGGCAGGGGACATACACCCCGAGCAATGCATAACAAAAGCTGAAGGATGGATGTGTAATGAAACTGTTCTTTCAATGTAGACTTCTTGCTGTCACTAGAGGTTGTCCGTGTAGCAATTGCTGCACACCCCAAAGTAGCTTCACAGTAAAAATAGGACAATAATCATACAGTGTAATTAGAATAATATCTGTTGGCTAAAAATAAGCTATTTGTTATTTGTATTGTTCATTACTGCACTTAAGTGGTGAACTGTCCCGTAGTTTCGTTTTTTTGTAACGCGTTATACCCAACTCTGGCCACCTGTTTGGTCAAGCCTAGCTGCTCTCATTGCGAGAGCATGAGCTCGTGGATGGTTTTCTTTAAGGATAGCGCCTCCCCTGTTTTCTTCCTCTCAGTAGCTTTAGAGGAGAAAACAGAGAAGTTATGGGGCAGAGCTGATGAATCAGAGTGAGCTCACATTGGCTCAGGCCCTTCGTGTCTCACTCATGCTCTTTTTCTGCAATGACCAGTGTCCCTTGACAGATGCATGTCGTTTGATCCCTATTCGTGTTTCCGAGGAGGATTTTGTTTTCATTGACAGCATCTTATATGGAGGATTTGGCGAACTCGATGAAGCCTGTACATCTTTCTTAGCCCTGCAGAGCCACTTTGGTCCTAGCAGCCAGAGCATACTCTCCAGGTTTTCAAGCTTGTTCAACTTTCCATACAATGTCAGTCCTCCAGGTTTTTAGGCCAAACTCTTCAGACCACGGATGAGTCTGGCCCAAATCCATTTGCTTTTAAGTAGGGACGTGCGATGTGACAATTTTTGATCGTGGATGATAAAAACATCTCCACGATCTGCTCTTGAAAGAAATATCGTAGTATCGCACTACAGCGCACATTCTGTCAAGGTCAGTTCTGGTGATTTCATCTCAATATACTTTATAACGCCACATAGATTCGCATCAGTGTTAACTCAGCGGTAGAGTTACTCTTATAGGACACTACACCTATTCGCAATCACATAAGTACATTATTTGAATCTGCTTTAAAGCCTTACTGGTTAAATATTTAATTCAAGTGCTGTTCTGACGTGTGCTTGGTTTGAGCACGTACACCCGAAGTGCGCGCACTAAAAAGCCTGTTAAACAGCGCCTGATTACTGAACTAAGCTATCTGTTGTGCTAATACTGTCAAAACACACAAGGTTTACATATAGTTATGTCTAAAATAAACTATACAGTTGAGAATAAAATGGATGCATGCCTGTTAGATACGCGCAGGTCTTAAAGGGACAGTACTAAACATGCTGCTGACTGTCATTAAAGGGATAGTTCACCGTAAAATGTAAGTACTGTCATTATTTACTCACTCGGATGTTGTCCAAAACCTGTAATTCTTTATTTATTTATTTATTGTGCTGAACAGAAAATAAGATAGAAAGGATAGAGAGCGACAAAATACGATGGAAGTCACTGTGGTCCAGCAACTGTTTGGTTTTAAATCTTCAAAACAGCATTTACTGTCAGCAGAAGAAACTCTTTCAGGTTTAAAACTACTTCTGAGTGAGTAAATTATAGTATAAAAATAAAACACTACGAGAGAAGTGACAGACAGGTGACAGAATTTTTATTTTTTGGGTGAACTTTTCCTTTAATATTAAAGGGGTCATCGGATGCCCATTTTACACAGGTTGATATGATTCTTTAGGGTCTTAATGAAACATCTATAACTGTCAGTCCTCTGTCGTTTGTGTCATGTGTTCCCACCTATTATTGTCCATATTCGGTTTGTTTCCTGTCCTTGTTTAGTGTGATTATTAGTTAAGTCTGTTCCAGCTGTTTTTGTCTAATTAACCTGTGTATTTAAGTTCCTGCCTGGTCAGTTTCGTGTGGTCTGGTCTACTCGTTACTCTCCAGTGTTTCTGTCTGTGTCAGCCTTGCCTTGTCCTGCCCAGCCTTGTTTGTCTACATTAAAGACTGTGAGCGCATGTAAGCCGACTCACTAGCTTAGGACTTCAGAGTTCTTTTGTACTCAACACAAAACGTCAGTGAATAAAAGTCTTGAATCCAAGGTTTTTCGTTTGACTGTTTAATTACAAATCTTAAAACATAAAAAACTTAGGATATTTACTTTTCTTACAAATTAACTTTGCAGTTTTGCATAGGTCAAAAGACTGTGTTGCTCAAAAGTCCAGTGGCTTCTGACTGTTCCGCAGAGTTCTATTTCTTTCATACTAAATCTAACAGCCAATCAAATTACGTTATGCTACATCACTGGCTAACTGTTTACATTCCAATTTCTACGTTTCATTTGCAACACAGATTTTTTCTCAGATTTTACTAAATAAACTCAAAATATTATTACTTCCATAGAAATGGCTTCAACATATCCCGGTCCCTAATTGACTAGGCCTTAACATATCAATTATCAACTTAGTAATTTACACTCTTACATTTAACACTTTCTTAATTCCTTTTAGCAAGAACCTTCTTCTCTTCACAGGAAAGTATTTAAAGGTAAACATTAACTGGAATGTATTAACAACTAAATACTTCTCACAGACTATTCAACTGATAGTTTCTATTCTATTCAAGTCTTTCTCTTCTATCTTCAGTCTTCTCCCTGCAACAAACAAAGTTTAGTTATGGGTCTTTGAATGATGCTGGTCTTCGTCCAAACTTCAGCACTTCTGACAATGCCTTTGGAGTCGGGCATCACCCTCATAATTCTGCCTAACATCCAGGAGTTTCTTGGCAGGAACGAATCTGTGACGAGGACAATATCTCCAACCTTGAAACTTCTCTTTAAGCCGAGCCATTTTTGACGTTCTTGCAGAAGCGGTAGGTATTCGTGAGTCCACTTTCACCAGAACAGATCCGCCATATATTGTATTTGTCTCCAGTGCCGGCGGGCATAGACATCATCCTTAGTGAACACACCAGGTGGAAAACTAGGCTGTGTTTTCAACGCGAGCAGATGGTTCGGCGTCAGCGGCTCAAGGTCATTGGGGTGATCTGTGTTCGTGGTTAAAGGTCTCCCATTGATGATGCTCTCAACTTCGCATAAGAGAGTGTGTAGTCCTTCATCTTCTAAGAGCTGTTGCTTCACAACAGAGTTCAGCACTTTTCTCACTGTACGGATTTGACGCTCCCAGATACCGCTGTGGTGAGATGCAGCAGGTGGGTTAAAAATCCATTGCACACCCTTTCTCATCATGACTTCATTGATGCGAGACTGATCCAGCTTTGCCAATGCCTCACGCAGCTCTCGTTCAGCGCCGACAAAGTTGGTGCCATTGTCGGAATGAATAATTGACACTTGACCTCTTCTGGATTGAAAGCATCGTATGGCATTAATACATGAATCAGTGTCAAGAGAATGGGCTACTTCTATATGCACTGCCCTGACAGTTAAACATGTGAAGAGCACTCCATAACGCTTAACCTTTGCACGTCCTCTTCTGACCTCGAAAGGTCCAAAATAATCTACACCCGTGTTGGTGAAGGGTGGTTTGTCAGGGAGCAGACGGTCTTGAGGCAGATCCACCATTTTCTGTTCTCCTGCTTTGGCATGCAGTCTTCTGCAGAGGTTGCACTCTGAAATCACTTTTCTTGCTGCTGCGTTGGCTCTTGGTATCCAATACCATTGTCGCAATATGGCTAAGACATGGTTCCTACCTCCATGTCCACACTCTTGATGAATGTGGTGGAGAATAAGGTGAGCTATTCTGTGCTGTTTATGCAGAATGGCAGGATGCTTGGCCTCTTCAGGCATCGTCCTCCTACTCTCAACACATCCTCTTGCAAGTATGGATCCAGTTTGAAGATAGAACTGTTCTTTTTCACACGGGAGCCTGCCAACTGCAAAGCTTGTATCTCCTCCATGTAAGTTGTCTCTGACTGTATTTAACCAGTTCAATTTCAGCTCTGGATAGATCTTTCACGGTAAGTATTCTTTTTTCCAGGTTTTTCTTGTACATCACCATTTGCTGTTCAACTATAGATCTGCATTTCTCTGGATCATTCTCATTCTGCCGTATGTTCTCCTCAAACTCTTTTCTCTTCACGCTCAGGTGCCTCAACGTCCTTCTCAATTGCAAAATCCAGGCTGCCGCCTTTTTTAACTTATGCCAACTGGAGTAATACTCAAAGAGCTGATTCAGTGGATCTGTACACTCGTTTGAGTTTGTGCATGTCACTGCAGCGGATGTCTTTACCTCAACATCTTCTTCAGTCAGGTAAGGCCACTGTTCAGGTTGTTTCGGCCATTCAACTTCTTTTCGCAGGAAACTAGGCCCCTGAAACCAGCTCTTACTTTCCATGAAGCTCTGGATCTTCAAACCTCTGTAAGCCTGATCCGCTGGGTTTTGTGAGGTGTTGACATACTTCCACTGAGAATATGTAGTCGCTTCTCTAATGAAAGAGACACGGTTGGCTACAAACGTCTTGAAACGAAGGGCATCGTTTACAATGTACTTTAGTACTGTTGTACTATCCGTCCAGAAGACCGACTCCATCAGGGGAACTTCAAGTTCTTCTTTCAACATCCGATCGATCTTGACTGCAACCATTGCTGCTGTCAACTCCATTCTCGGGATCGTGATCTGTTTGAGTGGAGCGACTCTGGACTTTCCCATCAAGAATGATACATGTTTCTCACCCCGGTCATTTGTCAGCAAGAGATACGACACAACGCCATATCCATCTTGACTAGCGTCTGAGAAATTGTGAATTTGAGCAGCATTTATGGGCCCAAATGCAGAGGGTTTGAAACATCTGTTCAGACGGAGTTCTGAAAGCTTGTCTAAGTCTGTCAGCCACTTCATCCATGTCCGACATTCCTTTTCATGGATCTCTACGTCCCAACCTTTCTTCTCTTGACAGAGATCTCTTAAAATGAGCTTGATGGGTAGTAAGAGTGGTGCCAAAAAACCCATTGGGTCATACACCGAACTGACTACAGATAAAATGCCCCGTCTTGTGCATGGCTGGTCCGGCAGATTTATTTTGTACCTGAAGCTGTCAGAACTTGTGCACCACTGCATACCTAATGCCCATTCCACTGGTAACTCATCATGCTCCAAAACGAGATCTTTGACTTTAGCTGCTCGTTCGTGGTCAGGAATGGAGCCCAGCAGGGCTCTGCTGTTGCTGACCCACTTGGTCAAATGGAAACCACCACTGGCGCACAACGTCATCAGCTCCCTCACAAGAGCAACGGCTTTATCTTCTGTGGCTACTGACTTCAAACAGTCGTCCACATAGAAGTTCCTGAGGACTGTCTGTGTGGCTTCTGGGGTACTCTTTGATGCTGCATCTTCCGCTGTTCTTCTTAATGCATATGACGGACAACTAGGAGATGATGTAGCACCGAACAAATGCACACACATTCTGTACTCTTCTGCTTCCACATTCAGATTACCACCTGGCCACCAGAGAAAGCGTAGCATATTCGCGTCCGTGTCTGGTATCCGCACCTGGTAAAACATGGACTCTATATCTGCCATCATGGCTACAGGCTCCTGTCTGAATCTCAACAATACTCCGATGAGGGTGTTAGTTAAGTCAGGCCCTTGCAACAACTGGTCATTTAGCGACACACCTTGGTAAGTTGCCGCACAGTCAAAGACGACTCTGAGTTTCCTCTTTTTTGTATGGTAAACCCCATGGTGTGGAATGAACCATACTCTTCCATCACTGCGAATCAACTGTTCTTTTGGAATCCTTACTGCGTAGCCTTTTTCCAGTATGTTGTCCATAAAAGCCTCGTACTCTTGAAAGAAATCTGCTTTCCTACTGAACTTCCTCTTCAAAGAGTTAAGCCTCTGTTCAGCAATACCACGGTTAATGGCATCTTCACCTTGTCATCCTTCAAAGGCAATTTAATGCAGAAGTGACCATCCACAAGCTGAGCTGATGTTGTCACCGTATGCATGAACTGTTTGTCATGTTGTGACTGTTCTCGTCTGTCGTCACATCTTCTTTCTGGAAAATCTGCATTGTAGTGCTTCATCAGCATGTCTTCGACACTTATCACCGAAATACGATTGACAAGGAAACTTTGTCTTTTGTCATCATCTAATTCCTTTTCTTGGCATCTGCTGATTGGCCCATTGACAACCCAGCCAAGAGCTGTCTTCACAGCATATGGTCCATTGTTCTGGCTATTAATAATCTCCCATGGCTGCATGGCTTTGTACGCGTTGACACCGATGAGCAGACCAACTTCTGATTCAAGTGTTGGGAGATGGACTCGACTCAGGTAAGACCACTTCTCCAAATCTTTTTCCTGTGGGATGTTGGCCTTTTTTGCAGGTATATCTGGCTGAGTATACACATTGGGAAGCTGAATGTAATCTTGCTCCTCTAAGCCACACACCTCCAGATCTGTAAGTTCATAGCTATTCACTTTCTGTTCTTGCGATAGAGTACGAAGCAGGAACTCTGTCTTTCTGCCCCGTATATTCAACTTCTTCGCCAATTCTTCAGTGCAGAAAGTCGATGTGTTCTTCCTTGATCCAGGAAAGCATAGGTCTTGATTATCTTTGTGTCTTTCTTGTGTTTTATCTGCACAGGTACGATGGGAAGAATACACTCATTGATCCCGGCCCCAGTATGGTCACCGTTTCTGCACCCTGCAGACACAAGAGCACTTGTGACTTTACTCGTGCTTTGTGACCTGTCGTCTGCACTGTTGTTCTTTGATGAAGCATCTTCATTAACAACATGCAAGATAGCTGGGTGCTTGAATTAACAATCTGGACATGAGGCCCTTTTTTTACAGTCCTTGGACATATGACCTGCTGTCAGACACCCAAAACAAAGGCCGTTCGTTTTCAAGAACTGAATTCTTTCTTTCAGAGGCTGCTCTCGAATCTTGTTGCACGCATTCAGTGCATGGTTCTTCTGACAGTAAATACAGGGACTTTGAAATACACTTGTTGACTTGGCTGCCAAAGATTTCTTCTCAGGTTGGCTTTTACTGACATTATTTTCGGTAGCAGACACATTCACAGCAAAGCTGCTTCTTTTAGACTCACTTTTTCTAATGCTTGGTTGCTTTTTTGAGCTGTTCTGACTACTTGAAGTGGAGTCCAGGATATCTCCAAACAGCGGGTCATTGGCAACCTTTGCTTGTCGGTACACATATTCCACTAAATCAGGAAACCTGGCTCTTTTTCTTGTTCTTTCTTGAATGTCATAAGCATAACTTCTCCATCTTTCTTTCAGTTTGAATGGAAGTTTGGATAAAATGGACTTCATGTTGGTAGGATTGTTCATTTCGTCCATGTAATCCAACTCATTTATTGTGTTACAACATCCAACCAAGAACAAAGCAAAAGCATTCAATCCTTTTCTGTCTTCCGGCCTTATCTGAGGCCATTCCATAGCCTTCTTGATATAAGCTGTAGCGATGGTCATTTCATCCCCATAGTGACGATCAAGCAGTTCTCTGGCTTCTTTATGAGCTCTGTCGGGTTTCATGTGCTCACAGCTCCGAATGAGATCAAGTGGCTCTCCACTTGTGAACTGTTCGAGGTAGTACAGCCGGTCCTGATGACTGTCTGTTTTACTGTCGATAGCATGCTCGAATGCCCTTATAAAAGATCTGTAAGTCAGAGGATCTCCTGTAAATGTGGATATGTCTCTTTGAGGGAGTTGCGACAAATTCTGTTGTTTAATGAGCATCTCAGTGACTTTGTTTTGACGCTGTAACACTTCGTGCAGGCTATCTGTAGAAAAATCAGTGCGATCATGATGATTAAGATGTGGCGTGCTGCTGACAGCATCAAACCTTGATGATGACTTTCTTCTATCTGAAGCACCAACTTCAGTGGCTGGCTTTGGATTGAATGCAAGAGATGTCTTACCAGCTCCACGACACACATGATCGTCTACATCATGTTTTTCTTGTCTACACATCAGGGGTTCAAATCTGGGTCCTGAAGGTAGCTCTGATAAATCACGTTTAAATTCATGAAAATCTTCAAATTCTTCGTACACCTTCAGTTTGGCGTCTGAAGCAGCAAGCTCAGTTTCAAGCTCCAATTGCTCTTTTCTAATTCTCAAGCGAGTTTCTTCCTGTTCTATTGCTTCTCTCTTTTTCATTGCTGCAGCTTTTGCTAACAGCGCTTCACGTTCAGCTTTAATTCTCAGTATTGCAGAAGTAGTACTGGAAGTCTGGCTTACCACAGAGTTAGCTTTGGATACACTATCATGGCCTAATATCATCTTCCTCATCTTTTAGGACATCTGCAATCCATATGCTTATGAGAACAGATTTTCGGAATTTCAGCAGTTTATAGAAGACACAAACAAATGGATTGCAGATGTCCTAAAAGATGAGGAAGATGATATTAGGCCACATGATAGTGTATCCAAAGCTAACTCTGTGGTAAGCCAGACTACAGAAAAGGCTGTAGAGGAGAAAATACACAGGCTGAAAGGAGAACGCAAGGGAAAGTTGGCACAAATAACCAAACAGAAGAATGATTTAGCCAAATTGAAGGAAAATGAACACAACTCTTCATTAATCCGTTCATACTGTTTTAAGCATCTTTCGAACCGTAGCAATTCTTCATCTTTAATGAAATTAACATTGTGTTCATTTTCCTTCAATTTGGCTAAATCATTCTTCTGTTTGGTTATTTGTGCCAACTTTCCCTTGCGTTCTCCTTTCAGCCTGTGTATTTTCTCCTCTACAGCCTTTTCTGTGGGCTTTGGCGCCCTCTTTTGGTCAACACACGCAGCTGCACTTTCATCTGCCATGTCATGTCACTTTAAAATCTTCACACAAAACTGTCACAATTCTCAGCTTCTAATCTTCTTATAAACACTCGTTTAAAAGAGTCACTGATGTGCAGGATTTATCTATGTCAAGTTTTATGACTTTCAGGATGAAATATCTAGTGAACACTTACTGTCACTTTTAGACGATGGCTAATAGAGTCATGAAGAAAATATCAGACCTGTTCCAGGGAATGTCTCATTTAGCCGACGACTCACTCTCTAGGTAGGTTACCTCTGGCTTTCTTTTGCTGCAACGTAGTTTCCTTTCGTATTGGTTTATTGTATTTGTTAGCAGCCACAAGCAGGTTTCCCTCAGATCCGCCCGGTCGATTATCTCGCCGTCATCACGAGTGTCTTTTTTCTTTAGCGATCTTCTTACGCGGCTCGTCTTTCGGCTTCGTCAAACAATCTTCAGAATTTACTCGATATTTTGACTATGTCAAGCAGTCTTTTGACTTGAATGTGAGCGCATGTAAGCCGACTCACTAGCTTAGGACTTCAGAGTTCTTTTGTACTCAACACAAAACGTCAGTGAATAAAAGTCTTGAATCCAAGGTTCTTCGTTTGACTGTTTAATTACAAATCTTAAAACATAAAAAACTTAGGATATTTACTTTTCTTACAAATTAACTTTGCAGTTTTGCATAGGTCAAAAGACTGTGTTGCTCAAAAGTCCAGTGGCTTCTGACTGTTCTGCAGAGTTCTATTTATTTCATACTAAATCTAACAGCCAATCAAATTACGTTATGCTACATCACTGGCTAACTGTTTACATTCCAATTTCTACGTTTCATTTGCAACACAGATTTTTTTCTCAGATTGTACTAAATAAACTCAAAATATTATTACTTCCATAGAAATGGCTTCAACAGACTATTATTTGAGTTTACTCCTCGTCTGCATGCTCCTGTATCCTCCTTGTGTGTGCACCATGACAGAAGACCAGACCTAAACAGTAAGCGGCGCCCACTCACCTTGTTTTGTTTTGTTCATTTGTTAAAGTGTTTTATTTTTGTTCCTGTTTGTTTGTCCCGCGGCATGGAAGTCGCCATTCGTCATCCCACCCTATCCCACTGCAAGTCGGCGTGAGAGTTGGGCGGGATCGCCGCAAGTCTGCTGGCCGCGAGCCCCTCCATGTCCACACATCCAATAACATACTTTGGTTATTCTCAATGGTAGTGTAAAAACACATTCTTTAATCTTAACCCTGTCAAAATCAGCTCTGTTTTCAGCATGCTGATCTAGTCTTTAAATGCTAATGAGCTCTGCTGACTCCGCCCCTCTCTTCTGTGGAGTGACGAGCAGACCATAGATATGTGTAGAGTCCCTATTCGACTGCTCCAGATCTCGTATTCACCATAATAATCAATGAATATTCAACGATATTTAAGTGTATAACTTGCTGTTGTAGACACACACAGTCAATGCGCTCAAAGATTTGTAGACCGTTCCAAAAATGGTGGATGGCTTACGTATCGTGGCCCATAGAAACAGTCCATAATGAGGCATCTAGCTATATATATCTATGGAGCATACTAAACTGCAGCCGCGAAACAATCACATTATTAGGAAAAACTGGTTTGCAAAGATTCATAAAAACCCTTATACTCACTTCTTTTGTAGATGAAGCTGGATCATGAATGATTTGCGCGAACATAGACACATTTATGTAGATCAGGAATCGGCACGTTCACTTCAAAGCGAAAGTAATGTTAATCCTCTGTGTCTTCAGCGGCTCAGATATCAGGAGTAAATGACTACTGCTATAACCGATAACCCATTTAATAAATAAACAAAACACAAAGAGAAGAATCACTCACTACTCTTGACTTAAAAACGTTAATACAGTTGCTTTAATAGGAATCAATCTATATAGTTTTATTTTTATATTTGTTCGTTCAATTTCTTGTTTGTTCCAACTAAATACACATATTGTACCTGAAAACAACGCAATGTTTGTTTTATTTGTATATTATGTGTATTTGTAATGTGTATATGTTCTTATTTTTAATTGCAAAGATAAAATAATGAAAAATATTTTTATCTTCGCCCACTTTAGCCTAAATATCCGTCATTCTTTTTTATATTATGTTACCTTGAAAGGCTTTTTTTCTTTATAATAGGGGAATTAGTTTGGCTCTAATGCTCAGACAACTTGCAAAATAGTAAAACCAAAATGGCAAAGAATCGTGAATCGTGAAATTAAAAACAATTAGTGATAAGATATGCTCAACCTGAAATGCTCTGCATGCTACTAAGTCAAGGACTCAAGCGATCGGCTAAGCAATGGCCAAACCTGGTGGTTCTTGAGTACCACCTCTGGCTGTATTTAACAAACATCAAGGATGCTGACAAGACAGCTACCATAATTTACAAGAAAATATCTGAGTTACTTTTTCCCATTTATTGACTGACAGTACGCTGTGTGAACATGATCTTACTGTAGATCTAATCTAGACTAAATGTGAACGTGTATTAATTCATCCCACTCGCAAAAAACAGATTCAGTATTCATAAAAATGAATTAAAACAGTGAAATACAAACTCAGAATATGATGCAAACCTGCAATAATTCAATATGTTAAACAACACAAATGTATCTAATCTCATTTTATTAACGATGTCTTTGCTGCTGACCTTTGATGATCAGTTCAACCATACTAATAAACAAAAATGACTTTAGATTTGTTTTTTATTGCTGAAGAGTGTTGAACTTCTCCTGTGTTCTTCTGTACAGACGTGATTTACTCGTCCTTCAGTCTGAGGTTTATTCATTACACTTTTTGGTGTGAAAGGCTTTTATATTTGCTATAAATATAACTTATTATATTAAAAACAAACAATCAAGCCTTGCTCATATTTAAAAAGTAATGCGAAAGTAATGCAAATGTAACGTAACGTATTACTTTCCATAAAAAGTAACTAAGTAACGTAGTTAGTTACTTTTTTAGGGAGTAACGCAATATTGTAACGCATTACTTTTAAAAGTAACTTTCCCCAACACTGGTGGAGAGTGCTTTACCACAGCCCAGAAGTCATCGCAAGTCATGCTCCCTTTCACTTAACCCTCTGTCACATTTGTACCTGTTAATGTAGAACATGAGAGATGTCTATAGAAAATGTGAAATATCTACTTCAAAGTAATAGCAAAAACAAATATCTACAGTACTGTCAAAAGTTTTAGGCTTTCACAAAACATTTTATCTCAACACTAAGAGTTCTCCTAAATAGCAGTAAAAGTTTTTTAGCTAAGCGTTTTCTCTTAAAACCTATTCACAAAGCTGCGGAAACACACTTGTGCTAAGGAATAGAGATACGTCTAAAGCTAAGAGTAAGGGGACGTGATTGACCTCGTTGCTATGGATGATGTCAGCAAGCTTATTAACTATGCACACAGTGATTGGCTGAGAGGGGAGGGGAGGGGTCTCTGTCGGAGATTGATTCCTAGAAATACTGTTGAGTGCAATATTATGTTGCCTAATTCAAATAAAGCTTTATAATAAATTTTAAAGGTATTCTGCAGGCATTGCATGCATTATAAAAAAACATATAATATGTTATATTGTCTTATAAATAATCATAACAACAATTATAATACATTATGATAAATATAATCCATTGTAACTTAAGTGGATGCAACATGTTCACTGTGTTATAAAACATCATACTCTTAAAAGCTATAACCACTAATAAGAAAATATTATAATACATTAAAACTGTTCTTATGGATATTCATAAGATGATATAACATATTATATGTTTTTTATAATGCATTATGCATTCAATATAATACCTTAAAAATACCCTTATAATGTATTATAAATATGGGCTTCATAGAAAATGTTACCAAAATGTTAATTTCCACATTTAAATAAATATTTTAAAATGCAGGATAAGTATCACTAATTAAACAAGTATATGTTCAGCCTATTGTCAGCCTCTTCCATGTGTGCTTTTCAAACACAATTAGCAGATGTGCATATAAACAGCCTTTTAATTAACAGAGTACAATAATCATAGCTGATAGTAATACATGCAAATGTAAAATAATAATAATATTAATAAAATAAACTGGATGCAAGAACAGCTGTTACTTCTTGCTCAACTGCTTAATGAAAAGAAGGATATAATCAAAGGAAAATCTGGATTGTGATAACCTCCAAAACCAAAGGTGATACCTTTTTAAAAGGTCATTATTATCATGTTTCTAAAAAAATTACGTTCAGGGGCAGATTGCCAGCAACAGCCATTTTAGGATAGTTTGTGGTTTAGTCTTAGTGACTCTTCACTTCTCCTAACGTTTCACAGATTTGGGAGTTGGTTTTAGTTCTAAAACGCTTTGTGAAATAGTCTTAGAGCAGAAATTTAGGAGTCCTAAATTTAGAACTGACACAGCCATTATGTTTTACGATTTTCTCCTAAAGCTGCGAGTTATGAGCTACTTTAAGCCCTAAGGTGTTTTGTGAATACTGGCCCTGGAGTGCAATTAGAGACAGTGATGTTTTGCATCATGACAGTGATGCCAGGATGTGTTCATAGGGGTGAACAGCCTGGGGTGGCACAGAAATCTACATTATTTCTACATAAAAATGTGTTTGAATATAAAGTATAGACTATTTTAGTGAATAAAACACAGCTGAATACAATGAATTTCTACTGAATTGTAATTTAGATATTTGTAAATTATTATATCAAGTAATACTGAGTGATGTGAATATGAACATTTTTGTATTATTCCTCACCTCCAGGTATTTTAATAAAAGGGCTCACTATAGCTTAATTGCTCTGTCAGTTTAATTCTGGCTCTCAAAACCCCCAAAACGTGTTCTCTAACATTACATACTCATGGATGCGAAATGCAGTTAGTGATAAGAATGTGAAAAAGACTGGAAGACAACAGCACATAAATGCCCGATTGTAAAATTAGTTGTTTTTATGCATTTAAATGGTTTAATTTTCATTTGTACTTTTAAAATGAATAGAAAATAGGGCATTTTTCCTAGTATAAGTGCACTGTGCTCACATTTACTTGTGCATTAAATTACAAATTAAAATACACATCAGCTTGCACCTTATTGTGATCTGGAATTGCACGAGAGCCTATATTTTAGTATGCATTTGAGAGACGTTCTGAAATGTAATGCATACATACATGCATGCACAGTTTGCTGCTTTAATCGCCTTTTTTGGTAATTTTATGACTTAACTGACGACAGAACTACGTCGTATGCTATAGTTTCTTGTGCGCTTATTTATGATGAAGCGATCAGAGCGTGCGCCGTGAGCACAGTGAGGGCTGACAGGACAGGAGCATTTGTTTTACTGACATATAACCAAACAGCATCTCATTGTTCTACTGAAGCTCATTTGGCTGGTGCACCTTTTCCGTGCTCATTTGACTCACGCCTGGCGCTGAGGCAAAGCTAAAGCACGCATCTAAAAATCTCTCCTTTGATTTTAATGCAAAAAATACACCAGTTCCGCGTCTTAATAATTTATTTTCTTGTCAAGAAAAAGGGGACAAAAACTGCAGTTTTGAGCCGGGTGGCCACCCCTGGCTTCGCCACTGATTAGAGACCTAAGTACCACCCTAGTGGCTCGGATGATCATAACACTCAGCAACAATAGAGGTGTGTGCAACTTGAAGCAGCGCTGCACAGACCGATCGGTGTATGACATCAAAGTATAGTGAGATTACTAATCAAATATCCATCATCGACACTACGTTCATCGCTCTAGTAGGCATGTGCATTTTGAACATTATACATCTAGTAGACTTGCTGCTCACATGACTACATCTTCAGCTCATCTGAGAAACACTGCTTTATTAAAGTCCCTGGCTAGGGAGGATTGGCATAGTTGTGACATGAAAGTAGCATTTAGTCTGTCACAAAACTTTGAACTCCTAAACTGCCGTTCACTGACAGAAGAAGCATCTTTCCTCCATTAATTCATTATTGATACACAATTTGATATGCTGCTTCTCACAGAAATCTGCCAGTTACCAAATGTCTATATAATCTAAACCTCCTCACTCTCTCTGGATATAGGGTAAGTACCTGTTTAAGCCATGTCTCACTGATGGTGGCTTTGCAGTTACCTATATTGATGTTATGAAAATTGTCATTTCTGAATTTCCTAATGTGAAAGTTCAAAGTTTTTGCTAAGAGCACTCTTTTGATCATATCGTTCTCCTAAGCCATGTCTGACTTACTCTCTGAACTCAATAAGCTACTTTGGCCTATGCTGTATCCTCTTTTATCCTGTTCAGTGATTTCAATGTACATATTGACTCTGTATGTTCTAATGCCATGATCTTACATAACTTTGGATAATTTTGGTCTTGTACAACAAGCTAATTTCTCTACTCATAGCCGTGGTCATACAATTTATCTAATCTGCTCCTCTGGAATTAATAATGTCTAATAATTTTCATTTTCCAGAGCCTCCTTTCAAAACTATTATTAATTAATGCTAAATCTGTTGATCCTCCATCAATCTAAGATTCCATTAATGAATCTTCACTGTCTTCATACTCTGAATTTTCCTGTCCAAACACTGTCTATAATACTGTTATGTCTTAAGCTTTGGACAAACATGCCCTGATGATAACTAAGGTGGTACCTCCATCTCATGCATCCCTTTGGTTTACATCTGAGCTCTGTGTACTTAAACAAACTGGCAGACGTCTTGAGCACATACAGTATATACTGTAGGAAAAGCGGCCTGTAGGTGCATTATCAAGATTTTTGTGATAACCAGTTGAAATATAAGTATGAGCTTAATGCCAAACACACAGAATATTACTACCTAATTGATACAGCTAAAAGTAGACCCGAGACATTATTTTTGACTGTTAACAAATTAATTAACCCTCCAATTCATAATATTATTGGCTCAATTAGCCTTTGTACTTCCTTCCTTCACTTATTTGAAAATAAAATAAAATATATTTATGCAACATATTCAATGAATTCATCAGATTTTTATTCTAACTGGTTTCCACCTCAGTCCATAGAACATGTGCTGTCTAACTTTCCTCTCACAAGCCCATCCTCTGTTAGTGTCTTAATTACTCAAGCAAGCTCACCTACTTGCCAGTTAGATCCAGCGCCTATCCCACTTCTTAAAAGCTGTCTTTCTTTAATAGCATCTCCTATTGATCACTTGACAAACTGTTCTATTTCTTCCGGGTCTGTTCCGCTATCCTAAAAAATGGCTGCGGTCCCTAACATCTTAAAGAAACCTGGACTAGATTCATCTGTTCTGAATAGCTTCAGACCTATACTTAATTTATTTTTCATTACCAAACAGCTTGAGAAAAGCAGTTGCTTCACAGCTACAAGCATCATATCATATCTCTCAGATAGACATTTATTTTCAAAACTTTAAATCATAGTCTTGTTTTCTCTCTCAAGGTGTCCCTCAAGACTCGGTTGTTGGACCTATTCTGTTCAATGTTTATTTGCTTCCCCTAGGTCATATTTTCTGTAGCTAAAGTCTCAGCTATCATTGATTTCCTGATGACCTGCACATTTACATATCAGGTCACTCCGCCTCAACTCTTCCACTTAATTCATGGAATGTCTGTACTGTGGACATTAAAATGTGGTTACATAGCAACTTCCTAAAACTAAATAAACAATAAAACTGAGCTTATTGTATTTGGTATCTTTAAAAAAGCCTGAACTGAGTACATACATTGATGGGGCTATATGTACACCTTCTCATTCCATTAGAAATTTGGGTGTAATATTTGACTCATCACTTACATTCCAATCTCATATTAGTTATATTACCAAAGACACTGAAACTCTCATTCAAGCATTAATAACTTCTCATCTCGATTACTATAACTCACTTCTCATTGGACTGCCAAAACACTTTCGAGGTTACAGTGTGTTCAAAACTCTGCCGTTAGAGTCATCAATGTCAAAAAGTCTGAACACATTACCCCTTTACTTTATAATCTACACTGGCTGCCTGTTTCTGTTTGTATTCAGTATAAAATTTGTGTTAAAATTTAAATGTCTTCATGGACTTGCTTCCAATAATCTATCTGAACTGTTGCACTATGATAGACCCTCTTTCTCCCTTCGGTCATCTTTTGTGCTTCACAGCAAAATCACCAGAGTTAAAATCCTGGTGTTATGGTGTTTTAGAGTAAAGTGTTAATGTTATGGTGTTGCATTAACACGGATGGTGTAAAAGGGATACTCTGACTGGTGAAACTACTGAGAGTCTGACCTCATTAACACTGGTAGTGCGATTTTACATCCGGGACATTTACGTGGTGCGGGCTTCAACCAGCTAAAACTCTTCTCGCTGACGCCATTTTATTTGAATCGGCACACCGGAGCGAAGAAGCGTGTGTTTTTTTAACTGGAAACATACAGAACGATTATTATACACTTATAATTGGAGAAGTGCAAAAAGGAAGTAATGTATTTCATAAAGTCATGTAAATCATTGTTTTCTATTGAGTTTAGGGGTACTTGTTATAAAAGTCTGTTCAAATTTATTTGATATGGATTTTAATACTTGACCTGGCTGGTTGAAACAACTAACAAAGCTATTTAATAGGTCAGTGTAATTATTTTTTGTTATTTATTTGTACATTTCGTTAAATATCAAGTTTGTGTAGCGTTGAGGGCGTGCTGCACGCGCTGAAATTTTCTCGGCTGCCATTTGCTTCTTCGACTCACCCTGCAGACGAGGCCAGTGCCCACTTGCTGGAAATGTAGACGGTGAGTTTTCTTTAATCGTATTTCCAGTATGTAATTTATAATATCATTGTTTAAAAGCTATATTTTCTTGACGTGCTGGCCCAAAAGTGTTTACTTTTCCCACATAACGTTTCGTCATTTTCTCCAGTTCGGGCTGCAGAGCATATAAGACGGTGTTACGTTACAAACTTGGAAAAAAAACGCAGAAGGTAAGTTATTTATTTCATGAAGATAAACGTTCCATAAATCGAAATAGTTTGATAAATCATTGTTTAACATTGTGTTTAACATTAGCCGTTTGTTTTAAAAGCCTGTTCAAATTTATTCGATATGGACTTGCGTAAGTTACTTGAGCTGGCTGACTGAAACAACCACTTTTAGTTACTAGTTCGAATTAACCAGCTATTTTATGGGCAAATTCAGTTTAGAATATTGTGGGTATGTAACTGTAATGTGTAAATTATGTTAACTGTCAAGTTTGTGTAGTGTAAAGGATGTGCTGCACGCGCTTTTACAGCCTGAAATTTCTCGAAGACGCCATTTTCTTTGATTCGCCATGCGGAGGTGGCGAGGCCAGTGTTTCTTTACTTAACCAGCTAAAACAGTTATCTCGTAATTAAAACATCACTGTCACCCAGTCCTAAAAAGTGCTCAGTGTAAAGTGTAATGTACTAAGACAGGGGTTTTCAAACTTTCTGGAGCCAGGGATACCTGACGGGAATTTTTTTTCCAAGGACCCCTTTTTAATTATAAGTTAGTGTGGGAGGGATAATAGTGCAACTTGTAGAACTGGAAATATATGGCATATTATTTTATGATGTCACAGACCCCACTTTGAAAACCCCTGTACTAAGTTATTATAAACATTAAAGTGACTCTGCACAGATGTTTTAAGGCCCTTTTTTCCCTTTAGGTTAACGTCATGTTTGTGAAAGTGCAGTTCAAAGACTCCAAGAAATTCATAAAGTTGCAGAATGGATTCACTTTCACAGATTTCATAAATGAAGGTAACGTTAAGTGTCCTTGTTCTTATTTTATTTGAAAGTATGGGCATTTGAAAGTATTCTCTGCATACTTCCCAGCATTTGTGATATTTGCTGACCCCTTAATTGCAGTGATTTGATGTGGTTCAGGGGTATATAGATCAATATTACAATACTATTTTATACAGTTTTATTAACTCATCAACTAAAGTGTATAACACAAATTTCACATCCTGTACCATAATAAGGACATTGAGAAAAAATAAAAGTTTTTTAATAGTTTCTTATTGATTCCTTTGTATGCAAAGTAATCATTTAAGTATAACAAGATGCAAAAAAACACATTATTTTTGCATATTATGTGCACTTTACACATATCCAAGAAAGCCACTTCTGTGAAATCAATGTTAATCCTTTTTTTTTTTTTACATTGATCGTCTTAATCGATTGATGTATCAATCAATATTGATGTATTGTAACCCATATTTTTAGGTATATTATTTAGTGTTGTTGTAATGGCTGCTTTTTTTGGTCTACAGTGCGAAGCAGATTTGATTTACAGACTGGAGCAGACTTGAGGATATATGATGAGTCCCACACTGAAATTGATGAAGACATTTTGGAAGAGTTGCTAGAAGCAAACCCAAAATCAACGTTACTCATAAAAGATCATAGTGAAGGTACTTTTGATCCATACATAAAATAGTGCAATGACAAAGATTGGTCACAATTATTGTATTGTTTTTTGTTTTGTTTTTTGCAGAGGAAGCAGCCAGCTCCTGCACAGATACACTGACAAGTCATTCATCTAGTGAACAAGATGTGCCCTCTGAAAGATGTGCCAAAAGGCTCAAAACATCACAGCAAGATGACAGAGTTGGAGCAGCGGAGGAGCAAAGATCAGCAAAGGAGGTGACATAAGTTTCTCATGTTTTTATTTACGTTACCATTAAACAATTTGATGAAAAAAAGATTCAAGTTAATTCTATAATTTAAGTTACTTACACTCTAATCAAACTTTGAGTATAAAAGTTGTATTGGTTTTTGAATGACTAGGCCTATCATGATGATTTCTGTATTGACTTGTCACGTGATGTATAAACATGACCTCAATAACTTTTGGTGACATAATGGATTGCCCATTGTGTTTACATAAAAATGATGGTCCAATGGCACCGTCTCCAACATCTCATATACTCTTTAGTGATTCGCTGATTATTTGCAAAGTATAACCATCAGAGTAAAGCTGTATCATTTGGACGTGTTTTTACGTTTTGTCTGTTCACTATTCAGTATTCAAATATTCAAGCGAGCATTGAAGTGCAAGAAGATTTCTGAACTTGTGCACGGTTTTTGTTGCACGCACACAGAACCGCATAGAGAGCATGTGGACAACACGTCTTGGCTACCAGAAAAAACATAGAGCACTGTTTATTTCACTTATCTTATAACAATGTAAAATAATGTTACAGTCAAACCTGAACATTGTGTTCTCTGTGTTTGTCTGTGATACCATTTCTTCCACATTGTGTTTGTGTAGTTAGTGTAATATTTGTATAATCATGTTAATATAGACTAACTAATGAAAAAAGTCAGTAATATCATTTATCACAATTGATTTCTGGGACAATATGTTGCACCAAAAAGTATTTATCGTGACAGGCCTAAGAATGATATATGAGCAAACTATTCTTTGATTGTTTTAACTTAGATGGTGCTAGCTGCCTTAAACGAAAAATCAAAAGGAGATGAAATCCTTGAAGAGTACAAGGCCACCGATACTTTGTCAAATGAGATGAGAAGAGCACTTGTTAACATACTGGTGGGGCACATGACAGAGAGGCATGGGTAAGCTACATTTTAACATTTAAGATAACTGATTGTCATCTGTTTTTTTTTTATGTTTTGTATTCACCTAATAATTAAGACTGAGACATAAATGTATAATTTAATGTAAGAATTGTTTTTTTGTATGCACGTACTGTCACTTATGTGCTGTCCCATCCCATATATGTTATATATATTTATTTATGGTAGGAGGATTCCAACCCAGAAGCAGAGAGAGCAGTATGCCCTTGGAATTGTGACTTTGTTTCCATCATTGAAAGACCCATTTTCCAAGAAGGGATATGTAAGACTTTTTCCATGAAATTATTAAATGTTTTTACTTGAAGGAATTAATTGATAAGTGGAATCTTCATCACTAAAATTCACACGACCTTATGTGCCTGTCATTTCACCTGCTATATATTTAGATGTATGAACGTAAAATGGTCCTGTTTTTCCCCCCAATTTTACAGGAGCACTTTTATGATGCAGCAAGTGGAAGTTGTTATCTTGCTTGGCGTTTAAAAACCGTTCAAAGAAACAACTCTCGTCACACTGAAAGGAAGAATAAGCCTAACTCTGAACAAGGAGGTCCAAACATTAGGAGAGACAGTCGCTTAGAACATCAGCTTGAGGGAGATGCTCTTGTGGAGGCCATTTCACTTCTTGCTCATACAGGAGTTGAAGAAACCATTTTTGAAAAGATGAGACAGACATTTCGCTATCGCCAGGAACTTGTTCACAATGCAGATATGGCAACAAATATTCTAAAAACCTTTCCAAGGTTTTTAGACACCAAAGGATTGGTGAGTAATATTTAAAATGATTGAATGTTGCTTTTAGTGCGTGTGTAAGTGTCTAATGCTGATAAATATTTTCAAGGTGAACCAAGATTTTGTTCTTCTGTTCGATTTGGACGCATCCCCCAAGCTCTTGGAAAGGTGGGATGGAACCTTTAAGCCAAAAACCATTCAAGAAGCAAGAAACTTGACTAAGACATCTGTGCAACGTCTCCTGATATCAGCTGAGAAACCCCCTGAGAATGCCACAGATTCAAGTAGGCAAAAATCGTCAATAAATCTGATTATTGTCATGCTTTTTGTCACATTACACTCTATAGAGTATAATGTTCCTTTTTTGTTGTTGCTGTTTTTATTTTACCACAGACTGGGACAGTGATTTATCTACACTGCTTTTACTGGTTCACCTTCTTCCACCATCTGCTGGGTGAAAGATGGCTGCAAAAATAAGTGCCTCTGATGCAGTTGAGAAACTTGTGGTGTTTCATAAGGTATAATAATATTTTTTTTTTTATACTTGCAATCAGTTTAAACCCTGTAATTTAATCAGTACTTTCTTCAGTTAACCAAACTTTAAAATGTATCGGTAATTATAAGTAAGAAAAATACTAGTTAAGAAGTGTTTTTCTTGCATTGACTACAGAAACCATTGATTAATGTACCGGGGTCGTATCGTGTGAAGTTTGCCAACCATCAGAAAAGTAGAAGTTGTTGTTTTTTTGGAGGGGGCATGCATTTGTGTACACTATTTTGAGTGTTAAGGGTTGCATTGGACAACACTGGCAAAACAACAATGCTTTAGAATATGCTGTATGTTGCAGTTTGTTTCAAATGACAAACAATGTATAGTCTGAAAAATAAAATAAGATTACCAAGCGTTTAATTTTTTAGGTCTATTTTGTTACCTGTAAAATGTTTTAAAAGACTAAATTTGGAAGGGTAACTTGTTTGTTTTTCACCTTTGTAGTCATGCTGCAGCATTGATGAGCACCTGGGGAAAAGCCAAAGTCATCAACCATATCTTCTAGCCATGGGGAGGAGTCGAGACAAGATTGACAGCTACTACATTGCTCTGGATAACAAGCTTATCCCTTGTCATCCAAAGCTGGTTCTTTGGGTGCTTTGGATGAGCTCTTCAAAGTACACTACATTTTTAACATATCCTACGACAATGCTCTCATCAACTTCTACACTTTCCTGCAGACCACAGTTTATAATATAGATGTTGGAAAAACAAAAGAGTCACCAAGAGTGAAAGAACTGCGAGCTAAACTGCTGAATAGCACCTGAGCTGAAAACTTGAAAAAATGTTGCTCTGCTTTAGATGTGAAGGGTTCCATGCTGATGCCCATTCACTGATTTCACATTTGAAGTGTGAACATGGCTTCTATCCATCTTCTAAGTGTAGACTTGTTTGCAGTCAACAACATTGCCGAAAGCAGTTTTTCTGTACATGAGTTAAAAAACTTTACAAAGCTACAAAATGCATTGTTTTATTGTTTCATTAAAAATGAAATTTGAAAGTATGTTGTTGTTTTGTATTGGTTTATTCATGCAACTAATTAGCTCTGGACCTAAAATAATTAAGTCTTTAATTGTTTTATAATGTATGACTTGAACAGTGCCTATTGTATATATACAATTTGTGAATAATTAATGATAGGTAAGAATTAAATGTTTAACTCTCGAGTCAGTGTTATTTTATTAACACTTTTGAAAGTGTTAATTTAACTTGTGCCAGTGTGGATACACCAGTAAAGTGTTAAAATGAACTCTCATAGAGTTGAATTAACTCTGGCGATTTTGCTGTGTTCTCTTTAAATTATGAAACCCTTTGTTTCATCACACCCAGTTAATGATTGATTTAAATTAAGTATCTGTGATAAACTGTACAACAATCTTAAGCTCTAGGCACTGCCATTGAAACAGGCTACACTGCTATTTGAAGCTTTTGCTTTTCGAATGCAGAAGAGTGATAAAGACCTATAATGAGTGTCCTTTTACCCTCAAGAGAACAGCCCTTAAAGTGTAGTGCATCTGAGAAAAAAAATCACATTGTGGAAGGATAGTGTTTCTACCTACAGAAGAAAAAAAAAAGTTGGAAAAAAATTACCATTGTTTTTTTTCACTAGTGACAAAATTATCAAGAATTAAATCATTGCATTGTCCAAATTCTGGCATTGATACCTAGAACGGTGGGAAGTAGATTATTTTCCTATTTAGAGCCCAAATTCTGGAACAGTCTTCGTAGCTTCATGATGTTGTTTGGGAGGCAGACAAAATCTTTAATCATGCAATTTAAAGAACACACTTGTTTAACATTATCTTCCATAAAAATTACAATTATGTGATTTCTAGTGTCAGAATGAATTTGCTGAGAACTCAGGATTGAGTACCTCTGTCCACAAGGGGGAAGCAAAGGGCAGCTTTCCAGTTGTATCACACACTCACCAAGAAATAAGACCACGCATTATGGTGTACTATACTTTATTAAATGTAAGAGCTGCCATTTTCATTAATACATTAAGTTTGTTAGCAGTATGAACCTGTTTTGCAGATCTTTCAGTGTGGACAAGTTTTTGTTTTGGCTTAATCTGAAGGTTTGGTTAAGATGATGTCTGAGAGTATGTGCTTTTCCTAATGTGAGTTATTATATGCACAGGGATAGGCAGCAATTGTTTTAGGTGCATTTCTTGTTTGGTCACATCTCTCTCTCTCTCTCTCTCTCTCTCTCTCTCTCTCTGTGTATGTGTGCTATCATATTTGCAATGTGAAGTCTGCATTACAGTTACAGATGTGTCCACTGAAATTATTCAAAAGCTGATGAATTTTTTTACATAATTTAGACATGACAGCTATAGAGTAAATCTTTAGAAAACGTGTCCAGATAACATCTGACCGCAAAATTATTATATATTTTTTCATATTTTTTTTGCATAAATAAAGTTAATCCTATTTTAAGAACCCTGCATAAATTAAAACGGAAAGCAGTTTAAATATTATATTAAATATATAATAATATTAGTATTTTATTCATATATTTTCATTGAGGTGATGAAAATTGTATAGAAAATGTTACTAAAATTGCCATGAAAATAAGAAAAAAAACTCTTGGTCCTAAAATAGGGTTCAAGTTTAAATATAATTTCTTTTTTTGCTTTAGATTTTGGGTACGAATGGACATGTTCTCTCCCAGCGACATGCATTATTACAAACCAAATAGGTCCATTAACTGTTAGTTTTCAATTAATACCGCCACGAGAGCATGTTGTCTTAGTGTGTAATAGTAATATGAGTTCCTTATGGTCTTTTTGGGGACTGGCATGTCATTAACAGTGACTAAAACAGTACTTATTCAATTTTGAATCAATATTGATCATATTATAGAACATGACATCTTAATATAGTGAACAATCTCCCTCTAACTTTCAACAAAAGACACACTCGCTCACAGTTTTACAGAGCTTCACTTGAACAGTCCCAGTACATTTATCCACACTTAAAAGTCTGAAAGATAAAGGATCGCTCACATTTCACATGTACTTAAAAGGTCCACCAAGGTGGGACAGCCCATTGGTGTGTGTGTGAATGCATTTGCATAATTATAACATATATAGTTATAATCACTGTAGTCTAATCAATATCATCAATTCCCTTCTTTGAGGTGCTCAAGGACGGCCGGTTTTACAAGCACTGAAATCATTCTGCGTTTAGATATGGCTCACTTAAGTAAGGACATGTCATCAGAGAAATCTCCAGCGCCCAGCAGGTGAAGGCCGTGTGTAAAACGCCACTGACAGACCATGAGGCACAGAGGCAGCATAAAGAGGGCACAGATGCCCGCCATAATGTAGGCGATGGTCATTAATGTGGACTCGTCGGTCTGAGGGACGTTGTAGCCGCAGTCCTCGAGGTCCAGGCCATGGAACGGCCCCTCTACTGCGGCGGTGCGGAACTCATCATGGACTACACCGCAGGAGAATTAACAAACAACATCAACACAAATAAGGTAGGTGACATCTCATTCATCAATCTCAAAGATGCTCTCATTACTGTAATAAAACATCCTGCATGTCTGGATGCTCCCAGTTATCTTGCTAAGCCTCTGAACAAACAACCTAAGTCCAGAATGTAATATTACTCTGCATTTATTACTGGTGCTGAAATGAAACACAACATTGATTATTAAATAAGTTTAAATACAGTGGCCCCAAAAGTACTTAATACTTGGGTGTCTAGTGGTGCTCCAGGTAAACACACCTGAAGCAGCCAATCCAGTCTTCAGGATCACGAGGCTCTTCCAATCGGTTTAAGCCATGCCGAGACATGTCTGAATGTCATTACACAGATAGAATATACAATAACAAATATCCCTGCAAACAAAGATGCTTGAACATTTCTCAAACTAACTTCACTCTGTCTGTGTCTGTGACTGTTTCTGCTTTTCTTTAAGATACATGACAGATGCAATATTTATTATTGGGAGCAATAACATTCAGATATTTTGTGTGTAGGGTATATGGGGTTATTTTTGTTCCTCTGTTCCAATAAACAGATTATGATCCACAAATCAATGTAAAGAGAGTCAGAAAAAATAAACATATCAATAAATAAACTGAATGACATGCACAAATATATCTTGGAAGTTTCACAAAAATAATTAAATTTGCAAATAAATTAAATGAATTTGCGTTTAAAAAACAAAACAAAATTTCGTTTCAAAAATACTACTCTGCTTGACATTCATTTGTGGATTGCTGCATGCATTTGTGAATTACAAAACATTTCGAATCCACCCTCCATCTACCCCAATCAGATAATGGCTATCTATGTTGCGCTGACCAGTCGTAGGATGTTCTCACTATGACCAATCATATTTTGCGTTACAATCAGGAGGGTTGGGAACAGATTCATTTCACTACACTATATAGCTCTTTGAGCTGAATAAATTGAGCTCTAGTGCTGTTTGCGTGGTTAAAAAAACATGTGTCCAAAGGTTATTGGAGCTTAAAGGGGTTATGAACTGAGAAAGCAAAATGTCCTTGATCTTTTAAACCTATAAGAGGTATAGATTTTACTATAAAATACTATAATTTTTCTATAAAAAATATCCTGTAGGTTTCAGAACTTTCTAGTTAGTCTAAAAACAGCTTATATTGAAGCCAGTCTGCCAAAATAACAGTGTTTGGAATGTTGTACCAAAGACTATAGAAATACAAAGACGGTTCACTTCTATACTTTTGAATGGGAGAAACTGCAACATATGGCGGGATAGTCCCACCTTCTAAATGAAAGAGCAATCATTGATTGGTAAAGTCATTGCATCACTGCAGCGGCCGTTAGAAGCAGCGGTTCCCATAGAAACCTATGTCTGGATAGATGCTCATGCACTGTCATAAGAGCGTTGGAGCTACGCATGCGCATTGGCTGGTTTAGCCTGAAAAATAAGCATTTTAAATGCTATTTGAGCTTATGAAACAACACTTCAGATTTAGCCAGATTTCTGATTAGGCCCACCCACCGATTCTACAGCACTGTCTGTTTAGTCCCACCCACCAATTCTACAGCACTGTCTGTGTAGCCCCACCCACCGATTCTATAGCACTGTCTGTTTAGCCCCGGCCACCGATTCTACAGCACTGTCTGTTTAGCCCCGCCTACCAATTCTATGGCACTGTCTGTTTAGCCCTACCCACCAATTCTATAGCACTGTCTGTTTAGCCCCGCCCACCGATTCTACAGCACTGTCTGTTTAGCCCCCTCACCGATTCTACAGCACTCTCTGTTTAGCCCCGCCCACCGATTCTACAGCACTGTCTGTTTAGCCCCGCCCACCAATTCTACAGCACTGTCTGGTTAGCCCCGCACACCGATTTTACAGCACTGTCTGTTTAGCCCCACCCACCGATTCTATAGCACTGTCTGTTTAGCCCTACCCACCAATTCTATAGTACTGTCTGTTTAGCCCTACCCACCAATTCTATAGCACTGTCTGTTTAGCCCCGCCCACCGATTCTACAGCACTATCTGTTTAGCCCCGCCCACCAATTCTATAGCACTGTCTGGTTAGCCCCGCCCACCAATTCTATAGCACTGTCTGGTTAGCCCCGCACACCGATTTTACAGCACTGTCTGTTTAGCCCCACCCACCGATTCTATAGCACTGTCTGGTTAGCCCCGCCCACCGATTCTACAGCACTGTCTGGTTAGCCCCGCCCACCAATTCTACAGCACTGTCTGGTAAGCCCCGCCCACCGATTCTATAGCACTGTCTGTTTAGGCCCGCCCACCGATTCTACAGCACTGTCTGTTTAGGCCCGCCCACCGATTTTAGAGCACTGTCTGTTTAGCCCCACCCACCGATTTTACAGCACTGTCTGTTTAGGCCCGCCCACCGATTCTACAGCACTGTCTGTTTAGGCCCGCCCACCGATTCTACAGCACTGTCTGTTTAGGCCCGCCCACCGATTCTACAGCACTGTCTGTTTAGCCCCGCCCACCGATTCTACATCACTGTCTGTTTAGCCCCGCCCACCGATTCTACAGTACAGTCTGTTTAGCCCCACCCACCGATTCTACATCACTGTCTGTTTAGCCCCGCCCACCGATTCTACATCACTGTCTGTTTAGCCCTGCCCACCGATTAATACATGTAGTGTAATGGCGCTTTTCCACTGCGTAGTACGACTTGGTTCGGCACGGCACATTACGGCACGGTACGGCTTGGGTCGGTTTGCGTTTCCACTGCAGTTTAGTACTGCTTTAGAGTGGGGGGGATTATTCACGCGTCGTTAGAGTTGCTCCTCCTCTACTGCCGTGACATTATCGTAAACGCACCACAAACAAACACAACAAAGGAGCATATCAACAGAATGGTGTTCTTCATTCTCGACATGTGGATGTTTTTAACAGCAATGGAGAGGTCTATGAGAATGCTTGGGATTTCAACAGACAATGAAATCAACAGACAATGAAACAGATATTTTTTGGTTGATACAAAAAGGTGCGTTTGTACAAACAAAAGTTGCGTCCGATCCTTCGCTGGCTGTGCTGATTTAAATCTAGTGGGTCTATGTTGGGTCTCGTGTCACAAGTTCAGTGACGCAGTACTGACGATTTTCTCCATCCAATCAGTGATCAGTAGAGTTTACACATCACGTTTTGGTAATGGTACGCATCGATTGGAACCTCGGCTGAGGTGGTACTAAAAAAGTACCAGGTACCAGGTACTGTACCCAGTGGAAAACCCCCCAAAAGTGAACCGTACTGAACCATACCATGCAGTGGAAAAGTGCCATAAGAGAGCAGCAAACAAAGGTCTAAGCAAAAACCAAATGATAAAAATGCTCTGAAGTGCCAAACTGTGGACAAACTTTGCATTACCTTCCTTCTGATCCCAACGTTAGGAAAGAGAGAAATAACTTTCTTTTTAATGAAGATCCAGACCGCGTCTGAAACAACTTGGTCCTTTGTTCACTCCATTTTACCGCAGATTTATTTACAAACAAGACCCCTCATTACAAATCATGACCCCTTTAAGGCTTCCTTATATTTCCATCAGGATCAGTGAATCAGGATAGTCTCAGGAATATACACAAATTATAATCAGTCACACATTCTGGGCTATGACACCCTCTCTACAGCTGACACGAGCGGCGCGATGCAACACAATGCATCAAAATCAAATAGAGCACATTATAATAAGTGATACTGTCAATGCTGGACGACGAGTCAGTAAACAGACCCGTTCTACTTCTGGAGCACTCCACGCTTGCACTACTTACACAGATATAGGACAAAATATCATGTATAGCACCAAATATGAGCCCTTCCATAATGCACCTGTATCCAACATAGTGTTGATCCCATAACAGAGAGTGCTATATATATAAGCCTATAATGAATCAGTAAACTAGATGAGGTAAAATAAACCATGTATGAGTCCACATTCTATTGATTTGTGCTCATGGTGGTGGAGCATCCACGAAGCACATTTCCCCAAATTAGAAATACACTAATAAATACCTGTTTTCCAGCAACTAGCTCCCCATCTGAGAGGGTTTGTAGTGCAGGGGGAACATAGTTTCATGCCACAGAGCATCTCTTAAACCAGAGACAGCTGACAGACATGTGTTCTTAGCTAAAAACTTAAAACTTAATTATTTCCTCCAGTTGCACAGTGTAAGATGTGAATTGCATGCACAAAAAAAAATGCAAAAGAATGCACTTTCTGAACTTGTTTTGCACTACTTCAGTTACATATAAATGTGTTCATTTAATAAAAAGCAGATTTCTTTTTTTTTTTTTGACTGGTTGAATTTGCATTCAACATTTTGTATTTACTTTGTAACAATAGCTGTTCCATCTAAAAAAAAATGAAGGGGCAAAAGAAAATCATATATTTTGTATTATTTAAAAACAAATGCAAACATATCGAGATATATATCGAATATCGTAAAAATGTTGACAATATCGAGATATTATGTTTTTTTATATATATCGCCCAGCCCTAGTCGCATGTAGTGAGGACACGGTGAAACATATATTTGTGAATCTCATTCTAATAATCTTTGAATATGTTTTTGTGAATCTCTTTACATTTATCTGTGTACCATAATCTATCTATTTGAAATAAAGGAACAAAATGAATCCGATAGGCGTACATGTCCTGATACCATTTGAGGTCACTGTAAGTTTCTCAGAGAAAACACTCTCTCACCGTGACACGTGCTGACCGCGAAGCCGATGCGCTTGTGCTCTCGGTCGAACACCACATAGAAGCCCTCCATGATGACGGCACCCATTACCGTACCAGTACTGGACTGAGACACAGCGAACTTATAGCAGTCCTCCTGAGCCGAGGCCACGTCCTCCACCGGCCTCAGATACTGCTGCAGAGAGACGAGACACAGACAGCCTCACACTCATGCATTCACAAACATTACAGACCAGGAGACTCATGATCGTCAAGGGCCTCGTTTATAAAGTGCCCGCTCAGATCTGATCGTAGAGTGTGTGTGCGCTTAAATCCAGGCCAGCGCTCATATGTATAAAAACAGTTTGACGTGGAAAAGTGCTTAGCGTCACGTCAGGGTCCAAGCAGATGTACACACTTTGCAGTATTGCAGGTTTTTGGAAATGTAAGCTGTTCTTGCAGCTCGCTGTTATAAATGATGACGATTGGTGATATTTGATATGTTAATGACATTAATTAGGAGTCGTTTACAAGGCAGAGAGCTAAAACAGTTGCGTGCAAGTTCAAGATAATTTGCGATTCTTATATTTCACATCTGAAAGAGATGCGTACGTTCATTTTATGAATTACATGTACGCATATTTGAGAAATTATCTTAAGATTAGTTTCTGCAGAACATTTTATAAATGAGGTCCTAAGAGTGCTGATAATCTCCAAATGGACAAACCTCAATGCAGCACTGCTTTTATTATAACATTTATATATATAGTTCACCCAAAAATGAAAAACGTGGGTAACAAATCAGTTGTTGGTAGCCATTGACTTCCATAGTATTGAAGAAAATAGTCAATGAATATAATTGCATGATTACCAACTTTCTTCAACTTCCTTTGTATTCTGCAGAAGACAAACATTCATACAGGTTTTGAACAAGATGATGATGGTGAGTATGTTATGACTGAATTTTCATTGCTAACACTGTAAAAATCTTCCTTCCAGGATCATGTCTGCTGGTGCAGAAACATGATCCAGCTCCTACACAAGAGGGAGAGAACTGCATTGAACTGGGGGATACAGAGGCAGTGCACTTAATATACACATGTCAGTGGATGTATTTGTTTGCTAGTATGAAACTGATGACAGAATGAAGTACCTGTGGCAGGATGGAGATGCGGAAAGACTGGTTTCTGTTTTCACTCATCAGGTAGAGAGAGATGACCGGGAAGATGTGCCAGGGAGTGGTGCCCGCTTGCCAACACACCAGCTGCTCACCCAGCCAGAAACCTGAGGGAAACTGTTCAGTCTGAGAGAAAGAAGAGCCAGGTGAGCCAGAAAACCCAGAACGCTCGGCATGCTCAAGAATGAGACGATATACACCGACCGATGAAGCCGCTTCAATGGCCTTCACTGCCGCCTGGAACACTTTACGAGGCAGACGCAGGTTTGTGGTGCCGCTGTCCACGATGCTTTTATCATAGTTATACTGAGAGACAGAGAAACAATCAGCATGTGTGCTTTAACTTCACCTGTTTCATAAATAAAAACTGTTCAATTGTATTCTTAACCATGACCAACACAGACATGTTTCTTCAACAGTTTATGGAGCTAGACCATAAACAGTTCAAGACTTTTAACAACCCAGTGGGCAATTAGTGTTGAAAAGACATCAATAATGACGTCAAAAAACAGGTTGAATATGCAAATCAGTCAAAAACATGACATAAGTTAGATTTGATGTAAACACATTGGCCTACATTTACATTAAACCAGTTTCAGTGTGTGATTAACTTCTTATGTTCTCCTAATTACCGCTGTAAGAAATGGGTTTAACATGATGTTACAGCATCTTGATCAAGTCTTGACTAATATTTGCCGTCAAAGGCACAAAGAAACTATATTGTTTAGAATATAGTACGATTATATTTATATAGTAATTATATAGAACGATTTTTTCCAGTTGATGAACGATAAAAACACTGACAGCCAATCAGAATCCATCCTGCTATAACGAGCTGGAGAATTTAAAGCGACAGACGCACGTGCGCTTATAATAAACAGATGATATCTATCGCTGGTGTGCACGCTAATATCGTTATCGTTCTTGGTGTGAACGGGATTTACTAAAGACAAAATTGTTGGTCTGGTTATAAATAATGAAGGGCCAGGTGTAACTTAAACTGAAGAAACAACAATTATTAAATTAGTTCTCTTTCTGTAGTCTTTGTTTAGATCATAATTTAACAAATGTAATTTAGTATTAATTTAGGAAAATTAATGTAGTTTATGGATTTTAAGATTGTCTGGACTTGACTGAGACTAGAGCAAATAAATCAAGTCTATGTGAGAAACAGCAACAGCTTGCTATGTTACATGCTATGTCTGTTTTCTCAAGAGGAATAAATGCTTCGTGCTAAACCAGGAAAGTTGATCTCACTTCTTTGCAGTCCATATTGAGATCCTGTCCATTGACCTCGATGCGCACGATGATGACCTCGTAATACCACTCTCGTCTGATTGGTGTGTACCACAGCTCGCCAACACACAAGGACGCGTCTATTCCCCCAATGATCTGTGAAGAACAACACCATCTTGTGTTTCACATTACACAAAGTGCTTTAACTCCACATGGTGCACTGTAAAAACAAATATTGGACTATGTTTTACAAGAAAATACATGTTTTATTGTATCTACTTACAAAAAATAAAAAGTTTACTATGTGATTTTACTAATGATAAGGGTTCATTTAAATGTATTTGTGTAAGTGCAAAACACAAAGGAGATGCTACGCACACTGTTCAGGCCGACAAGCTCCAAAAGGATCAAATATATAAAAAAATGTTTTAAAAAGCTGCTCCTCATACATAACTATCATATGATTTCATAAGACTTAGAATAACAATATGAAACCCTGGAGCACAAAAGCAGTCATAAGCAGCACAGCTATATTTGTAGAAACAGCCAACAATACATTGTATGAGTCACAATTATACATTTGTATTTTATGCCAACAATCATTAGGATATTAAGATCATGTTCCATGAAGATATTCCTACCATAAATATATCAAAACTTAATTTTTGATTCGTAAAAAGCATTGCTAAGAACTTCATTTGAACAACTTTAAAGATGATTTTCTCAATATTTAGATTATTTTGCACCCTCAGATTCCAGATTTTCAAATATTGTCCAATCATAACAAACGTATATAGATGATGTATAAATCTCAGTTTCACAAAATGTACACTTATGTGCTTTGTGGTCCAGGGTCAAAAATTGACTATTTTTATGATGTTTTAATAAATGTATTATTGTCCTTGTCAGGGCCTGCAGTCTGATTCTCATTTACAGCATGTGTGAAAACATGAGAAACATCTGCTTTTGTGTTCCAGAGAAGAGTTATTGATAGAATATAGGGGTCAGTTAACTGGAAATGCTCTATCTCCCCTGTTCTCACCATACTGCCCCCTACAGTGGAGCTGCCGGCGCTGTAGTTCTGTGTGAAGCCCGCTCCGCAGAGCTGCAGGGAGAAGACGTCTGAGACGCTGGTCTGCCTCAACAGAGAGTCGAAGAACGGCTCCAGGGTCTCGTCCGGCTGAAAGACACAACACCCGGTCAGAAGCGGCTCTTCATCGAGCTCTGTGAGGTTATGACAGCTACAGAAAGATTACCCTGGCGATCTCGGCGTAGGCCAGCCCGAGGATGCCCTCCCAGTTGGACCCGTTGATGAAGAAGCGGTCAGACTGGGTGATCGCGGCGATGTTGGCCCTCAGAGACACGTTGGGGCCGTGAGGAATGGACAGCAGGTCCGTGCCCAGCTCGCCCTCCCAGCGGCCCTGTGTGTACGGCACATACACGCCACGGCCCAGGTCTCTGTACGACGATGAGCTGGCGACACAAACACAGCTTCTTCATATATAACATACATTATATCCCACTTGTGTGTGAATTAGGGGTGTAACGGTACACGTGTTTGTACCAAACATCTTCGGGTCTTTGGGTTCGGTACGCACTGCACGAGTGAAACATCACTGGAAACTTACAGTTTTATACATAGTAACATATGTCAATTTATTCATGAATTCAAAGAATAAATGCTGTTTTCGCATCGTATACTAACACCTCAGTTCAAACGCTCATCCCTTCATCTTTACTACGATTTATAACACCAAATAAACATGAATGACCATCTCATGCATCATGTTTCAACCGCGGACAGACATCAATAAAACAGCTCATTTACCTCATGTCCACCGCTCGATAGTTCACTAGATAAGAGCACCAAATATTAGACTCATTATCACCTGTTAGTGATGTCTTCATTAATGCATGCTTCAATAAATCCGTTATGATGACCACTGCATAAATGATTATATTTCAACAACAAATAGTGATTTTATAATTCAGAAGAACTACAACCTTTCTGAGGAACTACGTTGTTTGGTGGAAGAATAATGTTTTTTATTAATATCATTACATTTTATTTGCTCTGTTTTATTGTGTGAAACCAGACTACATAAATGCAATAACCGTTTTATAAAAGCAATATGCCCCATGAAGCTGTGGTTTACAGTGAATTTATAACAGCTTAGGGGGTTTTACTCCACTTCGCATCGTTGCTAACAACGCCCCTTAGCTGTTATATATTCACTGTAAACCACGGCTTCACGGGGCGTATTGCTTTATTATAGTCATGTGAAAGGCCTCACTAGTTTAAAGCAGAAGCTGAGGTTGATTTTTATCCCTGAGACTATTTTAATTATAATTTAATTTATTTAAAAAGCTAGTAATTTGCTAGTAAACCACTGTTTTATTTAAAAAAATAATATTTTTTTTTGTTCTTTGCTGTACCGAAAGCATACCGAGCTGTGTCGTTAAACCCGAGGTACGCACCGAACCCTCGTGTCCGTGTAGCGTTGTGTGACGAGTCAGCAGTACTCACAGAGAGCGATGGTAATATCTGCGGAGGAACGGGTGAGCGGCGGCGCCGACTGCGAAGTTACTGCTGCCCGTGTCCACCAGGATGTTCAGCTGGAACACAGACGCAAACACACGGCAAGTGCACATGCAATGAATGAACCGTGAGCGGTGCCAGTGCTGTGAGAGCACAGCGTCTTCAGCTGACGAGCGCTCTGTGACCTTGTGTGTGTTTGTGAAGAGGTATTTAAGAATGAGATGCATTATTGATCCAAGCGCTAGACTCCCTGACCGAGCAGAACGTGATACACGCTGAGAGAGACGAGGGCCGGAACCGGAGCTGCCAGACATCTCTGGGATTCCTGAGATCTCCAGCACGTTTTAGCTGATAGACTAATCATCCGAAATGATTAAGATCAGATAATTACCATGACCATTTCAGAGTCTAACCGGCAGCTTTGATAACGACTAATGAATAATTTGAGAGCGAGTTATAACACAGTTATTTAATAGCACAGACTTTCGAAGGTAACTCACTTGCCTTCATTAGACTCTAAGAATACGTCATTAGTCACTCTGCACTCAACATCAGTTAATGAAAGCTTTTTAATGGCTGATGCCGAGAGCAGGGTGACCAGAGACATATTACATCGACTGACTGCTTGTGTACTGATTTCTGTAAAGTCATCACACCTGTGCAGTTAGACCAAGACTGTACCGAGTCTTTCCAGATCTACCTCTCTGTATGAAAGCTATCAGAACGATGCACTTCTCCTTCTCTTCACCTGTCTGTCTGTCTCAGCAGCTCTACTCTGCTGTAGTAAGCATTGAGCTGACTCTTGTCCTGTGGCCTTCCTGTTATTTCTGCTCACTGCGTCCTAACCTCGTCCCTCCAGTGACCCCTACGCCACAGGCTTCCTCTTCCTCATGCATCATGTGACCTTAACGACCTGCAGTAATGATGACACTCATTCATTTCCTTCCACATCATTTCCAAGCATCTGTATGAAGCACTAGACAATTGTAACAATAAAAAAAAAGAGTTATAGTGATGAAACTAGCTTAGCAGAGATCTGTGACGAAAGTGTGATATTCTCACTCTGTCAGAATGTAGATCAAATTTACTAGGGGCATAAACACTAGCAATGCCAATGTTATGGGTTCGATTCCCAGAAATGCATGAATGGAGCAAACATATGTTTCTTATGCTGAAAAGGTGGCAGGGAGATCTGTAGTAGTGTATATGTATAACAGCACACTTATTCTAAGACAGTGTAGAACTGGGAAACTGAACTGTGTCTCCAGTCATCAGCTGTGCCCTACACTAGTAACACTTACAAAACAGATTCTTTATTAAATTATACGAACAGCGTTAAGTCATTACCAATGGTGCAATGTTTCCATAGAGCACAAATATCTAAACAAAGTGGAAAACAATGGGGAAAAAAGCTATTCAAATATCACCTTCTGAGGCGGAGAGCCCACGGACATCTCGATGTAATACCCTTGTCCTGACTTTCCTCGGAGGTTGTCAATCATGCTGACGAAATTAACCGCACTGGCTCCTCTGCGCGTGCGGGCGGAGCGGGAGGGGCCCCGGGGGCGCGCGGTCTGTGAGAGGGGCCCCTGCCGCAGAGGGACGCGGAGCAGCGCCGAGCCGGAGCAGGGGACCGGCAGAAGGGCCACTAAAGCCCATGAGCACAGAAGCAGAACCCTCATCTCTGATCCGTTCGTTTCCTTCAGAACGCGTCAAGTGTCGGGTCGGTTCTGTTATGGCGTCATGACGCACAGAATGCGCAAAATCCCAAACCCCGCGAGCACTAAAGCACTTCAGGCTCGTGTTTGTTATCCTTTCTCCATCCTCCGCATTGACAACCAGCGACAACCTTCCCCGTTTTACACATTCCTCGGTCTTGTTTATGATAATTATTATATGGAAATACTGTACTCGATGTCCTGATGCAAAACCCGAAACAGCGAACTGTTAAAATGAGATGACCGATCTATTTATAGAGATGCAGACGCGCTCTTGTAGAGTCCTGTCCTTGAACTGTGCTCGTGTTTATTTAGCATCGTCTTTTTTGTGCTCATTTGACGGCGCGAGCCTCCATAATCCGCATCTCTGTGTCCTCAGACAGCTCCTGTCTCCTCCTCCATCTTCCCCGCATCCATCCGCACGAGATCTGAGCGAGTCATTCATGGGAATCGACTCTTTTGAATGGTTCGGACAGAGCGAATGAATCATTCGACTGAAAGAACATTGTTGTGATTTGAAGTAACCTTTACACGCATTACACGCAACATGTCTTCTATAAAACTACATAGATATTTAGAAAAAAATGTTTATGTGACGTGGTGAATCGTTTTGTTGAAACGGTTCGTTGAAGCGAACCGTGTAAACGAGCCGATTCGCTAAATGAATCAGACTGCTCTGACACTATAGCGCATTGAGTGGACTCCACGCACACACACACACACTGGAGTGAGGCATCATGGGGCTTGGAGTTTATTATTCAGACAATATTCCTCTTGTACTGCATAACAGTGTAACATATGTAACATTTGTGTTGTTGAATTGTGTCTTTGTGTTTTCATTGCTGCTGGTATCATGGCACATTGACACTATCAGCTGGAAATTGCACAATGCTTTGATAAACACCAAGGAGCTCAATGAATACCATTGTCATTTACCACAGTATTTTACTGCTGTTGCAAGATTGTTGCATGATTAAAAATAATGGGGGGAAAAACATATACAATGTTCAGTTTTTTTTGTTTTTATGTAATTATGATCACATGTATTTATATTTAAACAAAATAATGCCAAAGCTACATGACAATTCTCCATGCCAAAATAAAGCTATATGTGTATTTCTATACATCTTTTAAACATCTTCTATTATCAATATCTGAACATGTGTAATAGTTGATAAGCACGAATGCATGAACACATAGTTATACAGAACACAGAGCCTTTGTTTTGATCCATGCATAATGCAATACATCCACTCTGTAAAAATATTATCACAAGGAGCTATTTCTAGATGACCTAATTTATTTGATTTGAATTGATTATTTGTATTATGATTGCTGTTGTTGATTATGTTATATGATGTGCATAACCTTCAGATGACCTGACACAATGTGTTTGTAGTGTAAGTCTAATAGCAGAGGGCTGTTATCTGTGGGCTGTGTTCGGGCCGCTCCACTGTGTGAGGAGTGCAGGAGCGCTGTAGTACTGAGATCCTCCGTCGTACGAGAGCGCCGCCTCGGTCATCACCGTCTGAGCACTCGAGCGGCCTGAAGAACAGGAGCGTGCATCAGCATTCAGAGAGCACTCTCCACAACACAGACTGCTTACAGCTAAAGTCAGCTCCTACAAAACTGCAACTTGCACTCAAATGCATGCACAGATATATGGCCCTATAGCACAAAACCAGTCATGAGTGTCAATTTGTCGAAATTGAGATTTATGCATCATCTGAAAGCTAAATAAATAATATTTCCATTGATGTATGGTTTGGACAATATTTGAAAATCTGAGGGTACAAACAAATCTAAATATTGATAAAATCACCTTTAAAGTTGTCAAATGAAGTTCTTAGCAATGCATATTACTAATAAGAAATTAAGTTTTAATGTGGAAATGTACTAAATATATTCATGGAGCATGCTCTTAATATCCTAATGATTTTTGGCATAAAAGAAAATGTATAATTTTGAGCCATACTGCTTATGACTGCTTTTGTGCTCCAGGGACACATATGCATTGTTCATTAACTTGTCACATCAAATTATAAAAAAATGTTTAATGGCTATGTGTTCTGTGATGTAAAATGCAGCAGGGGTGGTCACTCACGCTGAGTCTGTGTCTGATCTCCAGATGACGGTTCCTCAAACACACTCCACGGCAAACACAGGCCAGCAGATTCTGTCTGACCCGGAGCTGTGGGCCTGCAATCAGACAGCATAACCACGCTCTTTACAATTACAGAACAACTGCAGATAGCAGAACAGAACGTCATGATAACCATAAAGTAGAGATTTCATGTCACTGGAAGCCTCCTGTAAACCATCTGCGTGCCATAAACTGCCAGGGTCAGGTTTGACCTCAGGACTTACAGACTCTGGTATAATGTTGTTCACCTGTTCTCAGAGTCTGCCGAGCGAAAGCCTTTGGCGAAGGGGTTGCAAGCGATCTTGAGCTGGGTGATCTGTGACGGGACACACATGATTCACTGCAGCTATACAGATAAAGAGCTCTCTTCATCATTCATTATTTTTTTCACACTGCTCAAAGAAAAAAATAATTAAGGCTGCTTAGTTCCACGATTCTGACTGAATCGCTATCAGCCATACAGTGATTGATGTTTTTAACATGCCTCGCAGAAATATAGAAATACAGCATGTTTACTAGCACAGCAATATTAGATTATCATTAATAGTTATTGTGAGAATGATGGCATACCACAAATAATGACTCAAAACTCACTTATTTACAATAGGTTTTGTTAATTGATTGTCTGCTGATTGTTAACACATCGTCCTAAAGGAGTTACTAATTATTTGGAAGATCGTGGTTACTTACTAATGATGACTTGATGATTATCAAATCCATCAGAAGGAATGGATGACTATCCAAAACCTCAAATGCTTACAGTAACTACAGTCACTTTAGAGAGTCGTCATGCTTTTTACTTCAGAACAATGTTCTGAATTATTAGTATTTACAGCTGAAGGATTTCTGCTTGAATATTTGAGTCATTACAATATCATACATGATAACCATAAAGTAGAATTTCATGTCACTGGAAGCCCCTTTAAACCATCTACAGCTCATAAACTAGCCAGGTGTCGGGTCCAGTACCCGGTGGTTCTGGTAGGCGTTCACTGTTCTCAGAAGTCTCTGGGAAGCTGAAGGTGCAGAAGGGGTTGCAAGCGATCTTGACTGTCACTGCTCGGTCCACCAGACACACATGATTCACTGCAGCTATACAGTGCATGGAGCTCTCTTCATCATCTGCACACACACACACACACACACACACACACACACACACACACACACACACACACACACACACACACACACACACACACTATAAAGACAGAGAAACACACAGACACACAGGAAACACACACACACACACACACACACACACTCAGAGAAAACACAAATACACAGCATGTTTACTAGCACAGCAATATTAGATTATCACACAGTTATTGTGAGAATGATGGCACACACAGACACAATGAATCTCTGCCACCTCAAAATTCAACTTAGTTTGCAGTATAGGTTACATTGTTAAAAGTAAAGATTGTCATGATTGCTCCTAAAAAGTAACTAGTAGTTACTAATTATTTGGAAGATCGTGGTTACTTACTAATTTGACTGAGTTACTTTTATCAAATCTCAGAAGGCTTGCTTGACTTTCCAATATAAAAAATATTACGTATATAAATGTAAAGTCACTTTCATACCAAAAGTGAAGTGAATCCGGCTCAGACTGAAGAAATGTAATTCATGTATGTTACATCTGAAGGACGCTCAAACTAATCACATGAAGAATATAACGCTGGAGAAGAAAGTTTAACACCAAATTCAGCAATAACTAAAATTAAACACAAATATGTATTTTTGATTATTAGTATGGTTGAATTGGACAATTGAAGGTCAATAACAGCAAAGACATTGGTTAATATAATAGGATTAAATACATAAATGATAGGCCTATTTGTCTTATTTTAATTACTGCATATTGTTATTACAAATGAATGTATGGATAATATTTAAAATTTGCATGTGACTGATACCGTTTTATTGATATTAAGGAACACTGAATGTGTTTTTGTGCACACACACACACACACACACACAAACATCATGTCAATGTTTAGTCACAGCTACACACAGATCATGTATATTTTTAGTCTAGACCACAGTAAGATCGTGTTGATATTTAGTCTAGAACTACAGTAAGATCGTGTTGATATTTAGTCTAGAACTACAGTAAGATCGTGTCGATATTTAGTCTAGAACTACAGTAAGATCGTGTTGATATTTAGTCTAGAACTAGTGATATCATGTTGATATTTAGTCAAGAACTACAGTAATTGTTGATATTTAGTCTAGAACTACAGTAAGATTGTGTTGATATTTAGTCTAGAACTACAGTAAGATCATGTTGATATTTAGTCTAGAGCTACAGTAAGATCATGTTGATATTTAGTCTAGAACTAGAATAAGATCATGTTGATATTTAGTCTATAACTACAGTAAGATCGTGTTAATATTTAGTCTAGAACTACAGTAAGATCGTGTTGATATTTAGTCTAGAACTACAGTAAGATCATGTTGATATTTAGTCTAGAACTACAGTAAGATCGTGTTGATATTTAGTCTAGAACTACAGTAAGATCGTGTTGATATTTAGTCTAGAGCTACAGTAAGATCATGTTGATATTTAGTCTAGAACTACAGTAAGATTGATATTTAGACCTGCAGCCATATCACCCTGCAGCCCAAGACCGGTTGCCCACTGAAGCTAAGCAGGGTTGAGCCTGGTCAGTACCTGGATGGGAGACCTCCTGAGAAAACTAGGTTGCTGCTGGAAGAGGTGTTAGTGAGGCCAGCAGGGGGTGCTCACCCTATGGTCTGTGTGGGTCCTAACGCCCCAGTATAGTGATGGGGACACTATACTGTCAACAAGCATCGTCTTTCGGATGAGACGTTAAACCGAGGTCCTGACACTCTGTGGTCATTAAAAATCCCACGGCACTTCTCGTAAAGAGTAGGGTGTAACCCCTTTGTCCTGGCCAAATTCCCACCACTGGCCCTTGTCAATCATGGCCTCCTAATAATCCCCATCCACTTGATTGGCTCTATCTCTCTCTCTCCTCTCCATCTGTAGCTGGTGTGTGGTGAGCACACTGGCGCCGTTGTCCTGTGGCAGCCGTCGCATCATCCAAGTGGATGCTGCACACTGGTGGTGGTTGAGGAGAGACCCCCCACATGATTGTAAAGCGCTTTGGGTGTACAGCAATACACAAAAAGTGCTATATAAATGCATCATTCATTCATTCATTCATAAGATCGTGTTGATATTTAGTCTAGAACTACATTTACATTTATGCATTTGACAGACGCTTTTATCTAAAGCGACTTACAGTGCATTCAGGTTATACATTTTTTTGTCAGTATGTGTGGTCCCTGGGAATCGAACCCACAACCTTTGCGCTGCTAGCGCAATGCTCTAACCACTGAGCCACAGGAACACAGAACTACAGTAAGATCGTGTTGATATTTAGTCTAGAACTACAGTAAAATCATGTTGATATTTAGTCAAGAACTACAGTAAGATCATGTTGATATTTAGTCTAGACTTACAGTAAGATCATGTTGATATTTAGTCAAGATCTACAGTAAGATCATGTTGATATTTAGTCTAGATCTACAGTAAGATCATGTTGATATTTAGTCAAGAACTACAGTAATTGTTGATATTTAGTCTAGAACTACGGTAAGATCGTGTTGATATTTAGTCTAGAACTACAGTAAGATCGTGTTGATATTTAGTCAAGAACCACAGTAAGATCGTGTTGATATTTAGTCTAGAACCACAGTAAGATCATGTTGATATTTAGTCTAGAATTACAGTAATATCATGTTCACACACAACCCAGAGCTGTCACTTAATAGATCAGAAACACAGTAAGTGTTTCTTATTTGAAAAAGTAACTCAGATATTTCCTTCTAAATTAAAAAGTAATGTGTTACTTTAGTAATTACAAAAGTAATATGACTTACTTGTAATGTGTTCCCCCCAGCACTGTGAGTGTGTGTGTGTGTGTGTGTGTGTGTGTGTGTGTGTATCTGTGTGTGTGTGTGTGTGTGTGTGTGTGTGTGTGTGTGTGTGTGTGTGTGTGTCTCACATGGCCGTTGTCATCCAGCAGGTTGTTGGTGAGTTTGAGGCGGTCGAAGGAGACGATCTGTTTGACCCACTGCGCTCCTCGAGCCGGAGAGTCCGGGTGGAAGTGCACTCGTCCCGGGGCGGCTATATCTCCGCGTCCAGCTACCAGCCACGAGGAGCTGTGGAAGGCGTACCTGCAACACAACATCCAGAGCGTCTGTGCACTACTAGTAGCCTACACATATTCAATACATTACATTTCATTTTTAATTAGATTAAACTCTTTATTCTGTGGCTTTTACAGAGTGTACAATATCATGTTAAACGTACATCACTATATTGACTGGACAATACAAGACATCGAATTCAGGACACAGCAAAGGAAGACATGAGGAGTTAACTCATGTCTTCCTTTGCAATCATGTTTGTTATTGGCTCTATTAGTTCTCAGTCAGGATGGTCCTGAAATGGAAAAGGTGAACATCCAAAAAGTTTCTCGATTCTGCCGTAAGAGCTGAGTTTGGATTGTTTCTGCAGGGAACTACTGCTTGTGCGACGACGACATATCTGTTTCTGTTTCTAGGGAAAGGTTTAGTTTAGGGACCAATTATCATTATTAACTACTTGCTTATTAGCATGCATATTACTAGACTACTATCTGTTTATTAGTGCTTATAAAGCACATATTAATGCCTTATTCTGCATGACCATAGATCCCAAAATCCACCCCACACCTAAATTTAACAAATGCCTTGCTAGCTATTAATAAGCAACTGAATTAGGAGTTTATTAAAGCAAAAATCTTAGATAATAGTTAGTTAATCCTGAGAAGTTGTTCTTAAAATACAGTGTTTATTACATTGGCAACACTTTAGAATAGGGAACACTTATTCACTATTAACTAAGACTTTTCCCTCAATAAACTCCTAATGTGCTGCTTATTAATAGGTAGTTGTTAAGTTTAGGATTAGGTATGCAGAATAAGGCATTAATACGTGCTTGATTATTACTAATAAATGGCTAATATTCTAGTATTATGTATGCTGATAAGTAACTGGAAGTGACTCTAAAATAATGTGTTACCGTTATATTTAAAAAAAGCATCTTTTGGTGGCTCTTCACCCAAATTAAAACCACTAAACATGTTCAGAAGATTTTTTTCTGATCTGATACCTGTATCTTTTGTCATCAACAGGAATAAAGTCCATTAGGAGAACATATTCTGCAGCAGGGTCCATGCCTGATATGTGTACTTGAAATGTAGGAAACATCCTTCTGCATGAAAACAAACAACAGCAGTCAATGTATGCTGATCACAGACTTATCATAATGCATATCATCATCATCATTGCTCAGATCCCTAACCCCAACTACTGTAGTTTAGTGTTTAACTCAACAAACAACTGCCCAGAACCTCAAAAACTCCACAGCAGCTTCACTACTCACATGTTCTTCAGACAACGTAAACATGGAATTGCTATCATAATGCAACAAAGAGATGTATTAGCAAAGGAGTGATGTCTGGTGAAACCTTCCAGCTTTTGTGACGATCATCTCAGTGCCGAGCTGGTCGAACTGCTGCCACAGACTCTGCATCTCCAGCTGGACTCTGATGCTGGCCACCTCTGGAGCTTTGCTGCAGGTCCGTCCGGCGTCTGGAGAACCGGACTCTGAGAGAGCAAAACACTCATCAGATGCACATGAGACCTAGACCAAGACACTATCCTAACAACACTTTATGAGGTTTATGCATAAAATTAAAACTGCACTTGACTTTCGTATTGCAATGTATTTTTTAAGCGAAAACCTTAAACAAAAATACAGGGCAGGACTTGATTGGCTTAAGTGAAAGATGACTGATTAAAGATGACGTGGAAAAATCTATATGCACTGATCAGCTGCTTACGATCAGACAAGTAACATGCATTAATAATAGAGGTCAGTTTTTATTTCCAAAAACCAAGAAAGAAATTTGTTCGGGTTTTCTGAAATTCTTTGTTAGAAAATGATCACACTGTAAAAATGGCAAGAAATATATCTATTAAAAAACGTAGCATCATGCTGCACAGTGGTATCGATAGAAACTTCAACATAACAGAAAATCTTTCAAATGTAAAACGTAACTAAACATTAAACATGAACAGATGTTTGCTTTTACTTAAAAACACATGAAGTAGCTAAGTACTTATACTTGCAATATTTACTCTCCATATCCAGCCATTTGCAAAGCATGCTGGGAGCTAACAATCACCGGCAATATGAAACTGCAAAATTGAGCTAATTCTCTTCAAATAAATAGGTAGCATTATTTCCTTATTTTTTTATTTAGATGAATCAGTTCCATAATTCAAGCCTCATATATGCATGTTTCATTAAAAACAGGGTTTTGGTTTTATTAGTGAAAACGTATCTTTATTTGCTATACAACACTTAACCGCGATGTCTTTAATAAAATATCGCTTATTATCAGCTTAAAATGAAAATTACAAGACCCATGATTCGTTTTTTTACAATGCATGTTTAAGAGATGGCTACATATTTAACTTTAGAGCAAGAGATTGTTTCTAATTAAAACAATCAATCACTAATTGTAAAAGTTGCTAAGTGATTGACGATTGTTTCAAAAGGCACAAATAAAGCAGGATCTGAATATTACCGTTCATCATTGCTGCTGGTCCAGTATCCGGTCTCGTACACGTTCAGCTGGTCTTCCTCACACTCAGTGCGTCTGTGGCTCTGGACGCTTCAGTCCGGCCTTTATATAGTCTGAGAGATCTAATATGCAGGATTTCTGCACCTCATCCATATCACTCTCTCATAACCCATGACCCACGATGCCCATAAACTTACTTGGTGTTACACTCAAGTATTTGTTAATTACTCACAGATCAGCCAGCGCTATTGACCGTGGACAGAAGAATCAGCCGTTCTGTGGCAGCGATCGATCACATCTCCAGCACTCAACAAGCAGCTAATTGGACTTTTACCACCATTGTTCTGATAAAAACGCTTTGCTGCCGGGTCAGAGTTCTGACCCTTGACCCAGGATCACTCACACGCTCACAGTGACTGAACAGCCTTCAGCTGAGAACTGAGGTCCTGACAGGCCGTGAAGACGGATCTGATAATAATCGCTCGTGCACATTTATGATGCATCTACAATGCTGAATCATGTGCTCTTCTTATGAAGTTCTTGTGTTGTCCCATTGGAAGGAAATCACAGATGTTCCTCGAGATTTACCAAGAACAAATTCTGACCATAATCTTGTCTTTTAATGCAAATCAAGGCACAGGAGAATGGCTCTGAACATGGATTATCACCATTAACTTGTCAATATGCCAAGGCCTGCACAGCACACGATTGTGTTTCTCGTTAATATGTTCAGCAAAATATTATGGTTTGGTGTTGGCATGGTCTGTCCTGGGGGCATTAATATAGCCACCCCATCCATCTTGCCCTGTTACTAATAAGTAAAAGATCACTAGAGCAGGATGAATTGATTATTGCTGACACGTTTTTGTAATCAACTCATTAATCAGATCTAAAAACTTAGTGTAGTTTAAGGACATTGGTGTGCATTTTAAATGCACACCAATTAAATTGATAAGTAATTTTAATTGCACATTGAAATTAAATGTGGAATTTAAAAATATATATATATATATATATATATGTATGTAAATTGCATAATATCCAAGGTACACATTTCTAGTATTTGTGCAGTTAATTCTCATTTTGTATTTTCAGAAAGTTTTGGAATATTTGTCCTCTGTTCAAATTTGTCACTACCGAAACACATTAATCATAATTTAATTAGAAGGGTTATATTGACCTATTAAGATTTCGTTTTCATCTACATTGTAAAAATATATTTTGGCTATTTTGTTAAATATTAACAGAGGTTAACATTTTTAACAATATTTCAATTTATGAGATTTGTTGTATTTTTTATTCATTTTTTCTTTGTAGAAGGCAAAAAGTTGATCATACTGATTTCAAAGTTAAGGATTCATTAGTTTGAATATACATTGAAACATAAACTATAATAACATCTTAGTTGATAATTCAGTAAACTTTGTTATTTGACAAAACATCCCATGTTTCTGTAGTGACTGCACATTTTCGGAAGTGACAGTAATGCTTTGGTAGCGACCACATCACATTACAGAATTTTAACTCGCATACTAAAACACTACTAAAACATATTAAAATACTACAAAAATGCATAACTGTACTAAAATATTGTTTATTTCCCTCAAATATGAGGATTACATGTTCCCTTTTGTCACTACATATACAATAATGACATGTTTTGGTTGTGGCTGTTACGTTAATGAAAATTTTAGATTCTTTTGAACCTAGCTCAAAGATATAAAAACTAAATGTTATGGAATAACTCTTAACTGCAGAAAAATGGTGTTTGGTAGTGACGTTCTTTAAAGTTACACACTGATTTTTCAGACTTTTGAACACATTTACCTACAAATTATGATACCTATCTACTCACACCTTGTAGCTATGAGAGAGGAGGACTCAGGGATAGTTTCTGATCATAAATGTATGGGTTTAGTTAAAATCAGTCTCAGCCAATGGACAAAAACACACTTGTTTTTACAAAAAATATATAGAAAAAATTATTTTTTACTTAATTTTCCAAACGAATTGAAAAAATAGTCCGGGCTCCAGGGAGCGCCGGCGAACAACACGACCTTCAAAAACTCCATTTGAGCAGAAACGCTCTCTATGTTTCAGCAGCTCTAGCCTTAGCTTGACAGCAGTGCCACCCCGTTTTCCCCGGCGTCGCCTCCGCCTCCAGGCCGGCAAGGAGCAAGGTCAGCGGCGTAGATACCCAGGTATAGACGATAGTATGGGAGGAGTATAATGAGAGCCATTCCGTATTAGCAGCACATTTGTAGAAGCTTGTAGATTTAAAAGAGATACCCGGTCATATGTCAGTACCAGTGAGGCACAACGCAACGGCTGGCAGATAAAACAAGTTAAAATAAACAAACAAACAAACAAACAGCACATGGAGCGACAGACGGCAAGCTACACACATCGGCGCCATCAGTAAAGTCTACTTCCAACACACACAAGAGAATGATTACTTCAGTTAATTAATGATTAGATTACTTACAAAGCAGTCTTTTGTGGTAGAAGTGATGGTTCTACCATATTTGTAAGGAGTTGAATTTACAGCTTTAGCTATATGGAGTTTACACAAGACTAGATAGTGATCTGATATATCATCGCTTTGCTGCAGAACTTCAACCTCATTAACATCAATTCCATGTGACCGGATTAAATCTAGAGTATGATTTCGACAATGAGTAGGTCCTGACACGTGTTGTCTAACCCCGATAGAGTTCAGAATGTCTAAGAATGCTGATCCTAATGCAACTTTTTCATTATCAATGTGGATATTAAAATCACAAACAATTAAGTCTTTATCTGCAGCCAGCACTAACTCTGATAGAAAATCACCAAATTCTTTAATAAAGTCTGTATGGTGCCCTGTATACATTAGCCAGTACAAACATCACAGGGGATTTATCATGAATTATTTTTTCTATGGATAACGTTATATGAAGCACCACTACTTCAAATTAATTATACTTGAAACCCAACTTCTGAGATATACTGAAGATATTGCTATAAACAGCAGCAACACCTCCCCCTTTACCGTTTACTTTTGTTTATAACAGTAATTTTGGGGTGTAGACTCGTTTAAAATAATGTTGAATGTACACAATTGAAAGTAACCAATAAATGATGATTTTATAAATATTAATCTTACTTATATTTTAGATATTATTATGGTTTTTAATTGATAATAGAAGGATCTTAGTAAACATCTAAGATTTGAATACTTAAAATCTTTTTAAATGTGTTTTTTGGTTGTGGGACAGGTTGTGGTCCATATATATATATATATATATATATATATATATTGGCATCGTGAGAGGTTGAGTTATAGAGGGAAGGTATATGCCATCTAGATGGCAGCATGGGGACTACAAACCAAGAGGGCCACCTGGTCCCGAACTATAGTTACCATGTTCCTCAGCGGGGGAGACACGGCTGTTGGGAGTGAAGTAATAAAGCTGGTGATGAGCTGGGAATAAAGGGACTTTGATTCTTCTTGTGTGTGTGTGGAGATGTGAAGAAAAGCTGGACAAGGTTTTCTTCTGTTGTATTGTTTGGATTTTGAAGTCGATGATAAAAAAGAAGAAGAAACTTGTATCTTGACCTCCACCTGGACTCAATTTGTGAAACACCCCATGCTTTGATGACACCCTACCTCTCACAATATATGTTATTGTTACTATATTACTATTATTAGTATTATTATCAAAGATCAGATTATTATTTTGTGCATATATATATATATATATATTTTTTTTTTTTAGGATTGTAATTAATGAATTTGTATGTTTCCATATAATGTTAACAAAATATCCCTTAAAATAAGGCACATTGAAGAAATAGTATGAAAGTTGTTTTTTATTTGTATTATTTTATTTCATTGAACATTGAAAATCACTTTTGAACAAAAAGCAGCTTAACAAATGATTTTTGCTAGGCATTTTTAATGAACAAGTTTCAGTGTTCTTTAATTCTTAGCTGTGTTTGCCCATTAGAGCCAATGCGAGTCCTGTAGTTGTGGGAATTTGTCAAAAGTGCATGTGAGTGTATTGTCAGCATGTGTGAGTATGTGTGCTTCAGCGATGGTCAGTTATGCTCAGAGAAAAGCCTTCCAGGCAACGACGGCTCGAGGTGTTGGTACTCGGCGCTGGTGGCGAGGTCAAGGGAAGGTGTAAAAAAGGGTTGCTTTACTCCTTGTCCACAGCCTTTCGGACGGCTTCTAAAATAGCCGTGAAGTGAGGCTTCACCTCCTCGCCCAACTCGTTCATCTTTTTCCTCAGTTCTCCAGAACTCACGCTCTTGCGGAACTCCAGCGCTCCCTTCTCCATCTGATCCTTATATTCCTGGATGTATGGCTCCAGCTGGATCTTCAAATCCTCGAGAAGTGCCGTCAACTTCTCGCGCACAAGCTCCAAGATAGGCATCAGCTTGGACTTGGTCTCCTCCCAGTTGGGTCCGATCTTCTCCTTCAAGCTCTTGACCACAGGCTCCAGCTTGGTCCTCACCTCCTCCATGTGCTCGCGCTGCTTGATCAGGTAGTCCTCCAGGAAAGGCTTCAGCTCGTCTCTGTACTCTTGGAAGTGCTTCTCCAGCACCTGCCTGAGCTCCTCGCGCTTGGGCTCCAGCTGCTTGTGGAGTTCCTCCATGTCCTTGTTCAGCTTCTCGCGTATAGGAGCGGTGGCCTCCATCAACGTGGCGCCGGCTGGGCTCATGACTTGGAAGACGTTCTGCAAGTAGCTATGGATGTTGTCAATGGACTGGCCTAGGAACTCCCTAAACAGGACGAGGATATAAGTTAGCTGTCGCTGGAATAGTTGATGTGAAAATGAGAATTACTTAAACTCAAAGCATGAGATAAAAATCAACCCTTCGTAGTGAAGCCATCCGGACCTATATGTGCGTTCTTACTTGTAGTCTTTGAATTCGGTGTCGTCGAGGTGAATAAGGCTCTTGTGCGCCCCCTGCTTCAGCTGATCTGCATAAACCTGGAGCGCAGACTTGACGTGATCCAGCTGCGATGGCGGTTCGTCCCGCATGAATCGGGCCTGGCAGCCTGAGCAAAGCAAACGCAGATTCAGACACTGGAACAAGGGCCGAGCTTTATGTATTCAGTCTGACTAGATTTGAACTACAGTTTCATCTGAATACAGGTAACTCAATACAATAATGTTTCTGAAATATCTTTACTGCATCTTTATGGTTTTTCAGTAAAAGTATCTAGACATTC
>CM050417.1:31342938-31415438 GCA_027564155.1 Gymnocypris eckloni scoliostomus
ACTATTGACAGATTGATGCTTTTTATGTGCTTTCTTCTTACCTTCTTTCATTAAAATAATCAAGACGCATCAATACACTTGCCAGAGAATATCATATGTGCATGCATGAATGAATCTGGATATCACTTTTTAACATATTTATACAAACACTCTTAAAAACACAGCGATGCGTAGAAGAGCCATTCAGTCAGAGAATATCTCGTTCTTACCTTTAATCTGAAGAAGCTTTTGTGGAACAATGTTTATCAGATGTTAAAGTTCTCATGGAAACATTTACATGCAGATGCTTTTATCCAAAGCGACTTACAAACGAGGACAATAGTAGCAATCAAAACCAACAAAAACAAACGCTTTTAGACAAAAGGCATCGTGAAGCACCTTTATTTTTAAGACTGTATGTAGAAATGTGTTACAGCATTTATTACTTCAAACAGCTCTAGTTATTCCATCTTTATCAATCTTCGACTTTTAAAGCTCGAATGCAGTTTTTAAAAATGATCCTGATGAATCCTTAAAGAAATCTAAATCTAGTTTTATGAAATATAATTGTATAAATGACTGAAATAACTACAATAACAACAGAACAATATGCCATAGATAATGGGTTTATTCATTCACCGCTGACCCCACAGTTTGCAGAACTCAACTGCATGTTCACCAACATCATAAGAACATATACATATAAATCATGAGAGATGAAAATCGTTTATTTCTGTGGTCTAGAACATGAACGGCTGAGAATCACACGGACTCGTGGGTTAAAATATCTCTCTGCAGTACTTTATTTTTATTTCCATTTAAAAACATTATAAAAGAAGCTTTTGCAGTTTTATTTAGAAATACAACCAAACCAAAGACATACATTACAACCAATGCAATTAATGAACATTATAGAAAACGAACTTCAATAATTCCATTGTGTCTATCCTATGATATGGATCCTACACATACTGGATCACACAGTTATTAATCATTAATAAAGCGCCAGTCAGTCAGCAGTGGCATTGAATAATCCTGTTGTGTTCCTCGGAGAACCTCTCAGTGATCAGAACCTTAAAAACCCCTTCAGAACATCTCAATCATCTAAAGAACCTTTGATTTATAACAGCTTCGAACACAAAATTATACATTTCTAGTAAAAAACCTAATATATATTGATACAGAATAAGCTTGTTATATCAGAATAACCCCGTTACTGTAAGAAAATCATTACCAATAAAAATAAATACAATTAAAAACAATAAAACCAAATCATTTAAAAGTAACATGTCTGCATGCATTGCTGCGATTTTCATTTTTTTACATTAAAAATGATAATTTTGGGTTTAAATATGATTCATTATCAACAAAATGTTACAATGCCCCCCCCAAAAAATATTTATAAAGCACTTGTCAGGCTACACAGTAACTCCAAAGTGCTGTACATCACAAATAATTAAGATAAAGAGAAATAATAATTGTATAGTTGTAATTTGTGGTGACATAGGCGACCTATTATGGGCGACCCAGACCCGGTCCGATTGTGTTAATACGCCTCTTTCTGTGCGTGCATCTGCTCCTGGATCTTCTGCAGCATCTCCTGCATCCGCCTCAACTGCAACAACAACAGAACCACAGTCAGAACCACATCTGATCAATCCTGACCCGAGTCATGTGATGGAAGCCGAGCATGATCAGCGCACGCTGTTGCGTAATGAAGCACACACAGGCTGAGATCGATGCTGCAGCCGTGCATGCTTCATGTCTGATAAACGTGATTGAAGGTGGATGTCAACACGTGAAGTATTTAAACTACTAATGTATTTCTGTGATGCAGCGCTGTGCATCATTACTCCAGTCGTCAGTGTCACATGATCTTCAGAAATCATAATAATATCCCTCTGGTATCTCTCTTTAATGTTTCTTTGCTGATATTGTATTTATGGTTCAGAAAGAGGAACCATGAATCATAATCAAGAACTCTATGATATAGAATTAGCTACTATAATAAACCTTTGAACAGTGCGTCAAAAATGCACACAGTGTTTGCGTATGAATACAGATGTGCCATATCAAATCATATCAGAAGACTTTAATCACAGACTAACAACAGATAACGACTTCAACACAACACATACTCAAATCTATCAGAAATATGATACAGATACATTTTAATTTGAATGAAAATACCCTGACATTGCTAATCTAGAACCACTGATGTAGTGCTCAATGCACTTTAATAGTCCATCTAACGATATACTGAAGTCTATGAGTTTGTGCTAAAGTGAGTACACTTTACTCAAAGATCATACAGTGTTCATTAACAGAGACATTAACACACATTATAGGCATAATATTAACAAATATGCAAGTAGTACTCCAAGAAAAGATTCATAATAATTCATAATTATTCTTATATTAGTAAGTCTTGAGCGAAATGTCAGTAAATACATATTTGAACTACACTGAGTATGAATACATTCACTTTTAATATACAATTTTTACTAGGGAATGTCTTCTTATATTTGCTGTATTCTGTAATAAGTTGATCAGAATTTTAAAACCCATATATGTTTAAAATAATAGCAAATAACATTACTATATTACAAAATATTTACAAAATACCATTATTGAAATAAGTATAAAAGCTTTAATGTTGTGAGATGTACAGGCGTTTTATTAATTCATGTTTTATTATAATAAATAATTAATTAACTTGTGTATTTGTTAATTTCATCACTTTGGTACAACATCTAATATGAATCATGATTAATAATTTGAGGGCACTAATATTAATCGTGATTAATCGTTTAAGAGCACTAATATTAATCGTGATTAATCGTTTGAGAGCACTAATATTAATCAAGATCAATCGTTTGAGAGCACAAATATTAATCGTGATTAATCGTTTGAGAGCACTAATAGTAATCACAATTAATCATTTGAGGATACTAATATTAATCGCGATTAATCGTTTAAGGGCACTAATGTTAATCACGATTAATATATATTAATATATAAATAATATATAAACGCTTTAATGTTGTGAGATGTACAGGCGTTTTATTAATTCATGTTTTATTATAATAAATTATTAATTAGCTTGTGTATTTGTTAATTTCATCACTTTGGTACAACAGCTAATATGAATCATGATTAATCATTTGAGGGCACTAATATTAATCGTGATTAATCGTTTAAGAGCACTAATATTAATCGTGATTAATCGTTTGAGAGCACTAATATGAATCATGATTAATCGTTTGAGAGCACTAATATTAGTCGCGATTAATCGTTTGAGAGCACTAATAGTAATCACAATGAATCATTTGAGGGCACTAATATTAACCGTGATTAATCGTTTAAGGGCACAAATGTTAATCACGATTAATCGTTTAAGAGCACTAATATCAACCGTGATTAATCGTTTAAAAGCACTAATATTAATCGTGATTAATCGTTTGAGAGCACTAATATTAATCAAGATCAATCGTTTGAGCACTAATATTAATCGCGATTAATCGTCCGAGAGCACTAATAGTAATCACAATTAATCGTTTGAGAGCACTAATATGAATCATGATGAATCGTTTGAGAGCACTAATAGTAATCACAATTAATCATTTGAGAGCACTAATAAGAATCATGATTAATCGTTTGAGAGCACTAATATTAATCGCGATTAATCATTTGAGAGCACTAATAGTAATCACAATTAATCATTTGAGAGCACTAATATGAATCATGATTAATTGTTTGAGAGCACTAATATTAGTCGCGATTAATCGTTTGAGAGCACTAATAGTAATCACAATTAATCATTTGAGGGCACTAATATTAATCACGATTAATCGTTTAAGGGCACTAATGTTAATCACGATTAATCGTTTAAGAGCACTAATATTAATCGCGATTAATCGCGTGAGAGCACTAATATTAATCACGATCAATCGTTTGAGAGCACTAATATGGATCATGATTAATCGTTTGAGAGCACTAATATTAATCACGATTAATCGTTTGAGAGCACGAACATTAATAACAATTAATCACTTGTGAGTACTAATATTAATCATAATTAATCGTTTGAGAGCACTAATATTAATCACGATTAATCGTTTGAGAGCACTAATATTAATAACAATTAATTGCTTTAGAGTACTAATATTAATCACGATTACTCGTTTGAGAGCACTAATATTAATCATGATTAATCATTTAAGAGCACTAATATTAATCACGATTAATCGCATATACAATAAAAGTTTATTTGCATATTTGTGTGTACTGTGTTATATAAAGACACATACAGTATATATTTTGATATTTACATGTAAATATTTATATCAATACAATTTATATTATATATAAAGAGAGAGTGAGTTTTTGGTAAATATATACATGCGTGTGTTTGTATTTATATATATATATACATAATAAGTATACACAGCACACACACATATATTATGTACACAGCACTTTTATTTTAAATGTGATTAATCGTATGACATCACTAATATATATTCATAACTGTAAATAATAATTTATCACATGTTTTGTCAAATAATTTGCATAATGTTCAGATAACAGAATAAATAACCTGCACATGTATCACCACATTAACGGTCTTTTTGACAGTGTTTCTAAACTGAACACGTAGAAGTTATGCGCTAATGTTACACTGAAAAATACATGTTCAAAGAGTACTGTATGATCAGTATTTCATGGCTGCAGAGACATGCAGCAGTTGCTCTACTCTACCGCCTGATGAACACCTACAGGGGGCGCCAGAGACCTGTAGATCCCATGCTTCAACACAGGGACGGACTCTATGCAGTGCTACAGACGGCACTAGGAGCCTGTGGAGGGAGCTTCTGGCTCCGAGTGCTGCTCGTGTGGATCTCGTACCTCCTCATCTTTCTCGCGGATCAGCTTCTCCGTCTCGGTGTCGGTGCTGCCGGGCACCATGGGAATGGGGAAGTCGGTACCGCTCTCCCTGGTCAGTTTGCTGCTCGGAGCAAAACAGCACATGCATGCATGAGAGCATGAGAACGGCTGTCGCAAAAATCGCACACAAATCAAGCGCTTCAGGAGCAATGCAGCAAAAAGCCCACTTCATTAGAGCTGGAGCTGAAAGATCAACTACTATCTAACATAACATTCACAGAGCACGAAAACAAATAGATATACCAGGGGTGTAACGGTACACGTATCCCTACTGAACATGTGCACATGTACAGAACAAATCAAATCAATGTATTCAGGAATTAACACCTCAGTTCTAATGCTCATCCCTTCGTCTTTACTACGAGTTATAACACCAAATAAACATGAATGCACATCTCCTGCATCGTGTTTCAACCGCAGACATATGTCAATAAAACAACTCATTTACCTCATGTCCACCGCTCGATAGTTCACTAGAGAAGAGCACCAAATATTAGACTCATTATACTTTACCTGTTAGTGATGTCTTCATTAATGCATGCTTCAAGAAATCCGTTATGACGGCCACTGCGTGAATTGTTATATTTCAACAACAAATAATGATTTTATCATTCAGAAGTTCATTTAAAAACTGCATTATGTGCAATTTACATGTTCGCATACACATTTTTAATAAGTGTTGATTATTATAGTTACAATAAATAGTAATTGAATGTAACAGGCTCTGTTGTTAATGATAACCTTATATAATAATGTAAAAGAGCTCGCTGTAGTTTAGGTAGAGTTCATTCATAAAAAATGTGAAGCTTAACACAGACTTAAGTTTGGTCTCATTTGAAAGATTATTGTTGATGTAATACAGAAAACTTATACAGGTTTAAGTGTATGAAAATGATTTATGAACAATATTTTATTTTATATATGAAACATGTTGAACTCTAAACCTGCTAGAAAATCAAAGTCTTAAATCTAAACAAGTTCCAAATTTGAGGTTAATATCTCAATAAATGATCTTTCAGTCAGATATTGTTTGGGCGCAGTACCACATTTCTCCATTAGATGCACTCCGCTGTGCACACAGTGCTTGGGTTTGTGATTTACCGTCGTTTCTCTCTCAATTTTTACAAGAACACACACATACACACACGATTTATTTATGACACACATACAAACCACACTCTGACATCCATCCCAACACAAACACACAACTATAGCTGCATTATTTTCCAACTGGCTCTATGATACACAGGAGTAAAGTGAGTATTTGCCTTATAGACCCTTTACAGACCAAACCTGAAAAATGGCACCATCTGGTAAAAAAATACATTTTGAAGCCTTGCCAACAGAATAAAAGCCTATTAACAAAAATTGCATCATTTTACAGTTAAACGGCACTGCGAAGAAACATAGCGGTTTCAATTGGGACATTTTTGTCCAAAAGGTGCTGCGTGTTTCACTTTATTGTACCTAGTGTAAAATAGATTTATTAAAGGAAATGAGGGTGGAATATTAAAATTCCCCCCAAAAACACACCTGAACCAAAATGTATGCAGTTATCATTAACAGTTATAAAAAAAAAAAACGAAACTAAAATGCACAGAAATGTCCATAAGGGTGCACAAGGGGTCATTTAATTTATTTAAAGGAAAAGCAATTTGTTCAGTAAACATTGTTTGATTTAAAATGTGTACATTTTTCCTCCTGCAGTACCGAAACCATAACGAACCATCATGTTTGTGTACCGTTACACCCCTAATATATATATACATATATATATATAAGCTTCCTAATGTGCTCAGTGCTCTACGATGCGCAGGTACATCTGTAAGTGACGTGATTGGCTCATCGAGCCTGACATCAGCGTGCGGTGTGACTGAAGCGTGACGAAGCGTGATAAAGCGAAGGATGAATACGTACTTGCGGTTGCGCTCCTTCACCACCATGCGGGTCATGCTCTGGATGCACTGTGCTCGGTAGTTCTCGTAGTGGGTTTCCCGGGTCACGTCCTTCAGATCCTGCATGTGTGACCGGACCAACATGTTCCTCAGCTTCACGAAGTCACAGTGCGCCGGGTTCTCCACTGTCCAACACACACACACGCACGCACACACGCACGCACACACAGACACGCACAAGCACAGACACGCACACACACACACACACACGCACACACGCACACACGCAAACACACACACACACACACACACACACACACAGGGATCATCATGACATTGGATGGATCTCTTCATTTGGGAAACTGGTGGGAAAGGTGTTTGTTGTGGGGATCATACCTTCTACGATTCCCCAGGGGTACAGACGTCCGCGAACCCTCTTTCCTTTGGCCTCCACCACTGTGTTGCTGCCGATCACGGCGAAGGGAATGCTGTCCTGCAGGACGAGAACCATCTCAACACAAACAAATATACTGGGAAATATAATGAGGTATGTTAAATAATAGATTTGATTTTGCATATGTGTAATATGTCCCTGCAGCACAAAAGCAGTCATAAGCAGCACAGCTATATTTGTAGCAATAGCCAACAATACATTGTATGGGTCACAATTATACATTTTTATTATATGCCAAAAATCATTACGATATTAAGATCATGTTCCATGAGGATATTATGTACAATATATCAAAACTTAATTTTTGATTAGTAATATGTATTGCTAAGAACTTAATTTGAACAACTTTAAAGATGATTTTCTCAATATTTAGATTTTTTTGCACCCTCAGATTCCAGATTTTCTAATATTATCCTATCATTTTTTATGTATAAATCTCAGTTTAAAAAAAACCTTTTGTGGTACAAAGTCATATATCATCTCATTTTATTGTCTGCATAGTTGAAAATATGTGCGATGGTATATCAGAAACTAGCCGAAAGCTGTACTAAAAACCAGATCTTTGTATAACTGTGTTTTTCTGACCTTGAGCTCTTGGTCTTGTTGTTTGAAGTCCTCATCCTCGTCTGAATCACAGTCTGGGAACTGGTAGATCTTTATCCCATACTGATCGATCTCCTCTCGAATCTGAAGGGGTTGACACTGAAATAAGTCCACGGGACATCATCGGTTGTACACACAGGTTTGGACAGCTTGAGCACTTGCCTTGATCTTCTTTGTCTTGACCTCCGTTGGTGTGAATGTGTCGGCTTTAGATAGTACTGGAACGATGTTGACCTTCTCATGAAGAGCCTTCATAAACTCCACATCCAGAGGCCGTAACCTGACACACGGACACACACTAATCACAACAGAGCAAACTACTGCGTGGAAAGACATCAGACCGCAGTAACAGCTCCTGACCAGCAGAGGGCACAGACAGACCACTAATTGTGTCACATGACTGAAACAAGACATGGACTGTTTACGTTTCTTTATCCAGTAAAAACTCGTAAACGTGACTCTAAAATATGAGCTGCTGGGTTAAGCGCCTTGAAGAACTATTTCATGATATTGAACTACAAACAACATGTAAACGCCATTGTGGTAACAAATATGTGGAGCAAAAATACGTGATATGAAAAGTATATCTGGACTAAATGGAAATGTGCATATGTAATATTAAAGTGCCCCTATTGTGTATTTTTGAAGATGATCTTTCATGCAGTGTGTAACAGCTCTAAGTGTATTTCTCAAAAAATAAAAAAGATTTGACTGAACCGTGCATGCATGTAAACCTGTTGTTGGGATCCCAAAACCGAAATATGAACCTTTCATAACCCATAAAACCCATGTTTTTCAGCTGAAGTGCATCAACTGGACATTTGAAGGGCACTGTTTCTTTTTGCAATTTTTTAATTTTGAACACACTAATTTAGAAGAACAGCATAGAATAGCACACAAGTATGTGCACTACATGCAGTGAGCGAGCGTCGAGGACACAGAGGCAGTGTCTGATGGATCGGGCAGGGTTCGAGTCTAAGCTTTAACCACTGCACCACAGGCCTCTGATCAGGGCTCGTACCCGTGACCGAAGGGCGAGATGAAGTACAGGCAGCAGTGCACGCGGTTGTCCTGGATGTTCTTGCGGTTCAGTCCGCTCTCGTCTCTGAAGTACTGCTCAAACTGCTGCTCGATGTAGTCTGCCACCGACTTCCAGCTGAACACGGATCAAAAACACGGTGGTATTCAATCACTGTCTTACAGTAACGAGGATCTCCTGAGCTCACCAATCAGAAACCCTAAAGCCCTTTATGTACCATTCAGTGTTATTGACAGCGTCCCCGAATCCCGGTGTGTCCACGATAGTGAGTTTCAGCTTGACGCCCTTCTCCTCGATGTCCACCGTGTGTTTGGTGATCTCCACCGTCTGAGTGATCCTCTCTGCCAACACTCATTATTATTAGATTATTATACAGTAGAGAGAAGCAATAACAGCCAGAGATGAGCCTCACCTTCAGCATTGAGCAGCTGTCTGTCCTTGTAGAGATCTGTCAGGAACAGACTGTTGACCAGGGTGGACTTTCCCAAACCCAACTCGCCTGTGAGGAAGAACCCCCCCCCCCCATCATCATCATCATCAACACCACTGACATTAAAGCAACAGTTCAGCCCAGAACGCTTGTTCTCTCATCACGTCTCACACCAGGTTTAATGAAGGTCATAATCTAGTCACTGACCATCGTATCTGAAAGATTGTGAAGGTTTGAGAGACGCGGATGATTTCAGCGTAATTTAAAAACGGTGATCTGTAGAACAGGAGAACACACTCGCTCTCTTTGTTTGTTTTGATGCTGAAATTACCTGCTACCATCAAAGTGAAGTCAAAGCCCTTCTTCACAGATTTGCGGTGGACCTGGTTTGGCAAAGTCGCAAATCCCACATACTCCTTGTCCTGGTCCTAGCAAGAACAAACAAACATGTACACAGTCACGGAGCAGAAATATTAAATATTTTAAGAATTTCAAAAATATGAATAACAATATGTGTCCCTGGAGAACAAAAGCAGTCATAAGCAGCACAGGTATATTTGTAGCAATAGCCAACAATACATTGTATGGGTCAAAATTATCATTTTTATTTTATGCCAAAAATCATTAGGATATTAAGATCATGTTCCATGAAGATATTTAGTCAATTTCCTACTGTAAGTCATTTTTTAATTAGTAATATGCATTGCTCAGAACAACTTTAAATGTGATTTTCTCAATATTTAGATTTTTTTGCACCCTCAGATTCTAGATTTCCAAATATTGTCCTATCATAACAAACCATACATCAATGGAAATATTATTTATTCAGCTTTCAGATGATGCACACATCTCAATTTCACAAAATTGACCCTTTTGACTCGTATATAATCCCTGTAATGATGCATACATGCATAAAGGACATAAAGAAGCACAAAGGACAGCTATTTTCTGAATACTGATTTAGTGAAATGTCAGTCTTGATTTTGTCGGCTGTGTCGTATCACCATGCTTTATAACACCAGCAGCAGGAGCTGACACACATTGAGCGTTTCTCTCTGGGGGCAAACCACAGGTGCCAGGCTTGGGCTTCAAATGACGGAGGAAAGCTGCGGGTGGAGCGTCATAACCCCAAAAAGAGCTTTACGCCTTTCATTATCATCTTTAACAAGCATGCTATAGACCACCAACAGGATCCATTTAAAAACATGTCATTAAAAAGCAAGGAAGTGACAGAAATAAGAAAAGGTGACTGCGGTACTGAGATCCTCCTGTGCCAGTAGTGTGATATAGTGATGGTATATGTACCATGGTACTGAAGGAATACCATTAATGGTGCTCATTATGGTACTAACTTCAAAGAATACCAATATAGTACTACAGTGTTTGTGGGTTAGTCGTTCCGAGTGGTGTTTTGCGCAAAGACTCTCATGAGGGACTCAAACCCTGGCTATCCCAGCATGCTTTACCTCAGTCGAGTCATAGGGGTCATAGCAGCCCCAGGGGCTCTTAGGCCTGGACGGGCTGATGGGAGACGGCAGGCTAAAGTCCACTCGGCCCCGCTGAGCCCCGTATCTGGACTCGTGCTCTATGTCTCCGGGGCCCGCCGCAGGCCTCAGGAAGTTGGGCATCCCCGGGGTGTGGGGTCTGCTGTGACCCTCTCCCTCACTATCGGCCCTATGGGGCCCGTGGTGGGCCAGCGGGTGATGTTCCATGATGTGCTCCAGCTCCGAGTCCTCCGAGTCTTCCTTAGGGAAGTGCTGGGGTCAGGACAGGGCACACAGGAAGGTGCAGGAGTGGTTTAATATGGATGGGGAATTAAGGGCATGGAGAAGAGAGGCAAACAGAGAATAGACCATTTAGTGGTTAGATACAAAACACCGTGCATGTCCATACAAAAGAATTTTGACAAGGCTTTATGAATCACACATTAGTAGTAAAAGGAGAGCTCCTGAGGAAGATGACACTGGACAGCACATCTCTACATGACCACACTGGACGCGAGACACCAGACACACACAGAAAAGACTGATTAGTGAAATAATGAGGGAACCGATGCTGCTGATGAGAGTCAACATTTTTGATGATTTTCACAAATATTTCATGGCGCTCAGAATATTTTTCTGTATGAATATCTGAACATGAAATACCTCAAAATAATCTCATTTTGAGCAAAAAGCTGATAAAATCAAATTTTTATCAAATACTACATATGAATCATATTCAGTAATATTATCAAAGCAAAGATGCAGTATCCCGACGCTTGGAGACTTTCTGGATTGACATTTCACTCCGATTGCATTGATATGCCTTTATGGTTGATGATTGCATTATTTTTCATCAGGATCACTGGTTTCTGCGTCGTCTAGGTGTGTTTTTGATCGAGTGATTCTGGACTCATTCAGGAGATGCATAATAGCGCCCCCTAGCATATAACAGTGAACACACAGAAAACTCAGTGTTTGGCAGAGTTCATGAGCTTCTGACGAGCTAACTTCATGTGTACAGACCTTATTAAACACTCTAAGAGGAGTAACATCCATATTTAACTGCATTGCTGTCATTACACTATTACACTGGCCTCTTGGGAAACCTATTAAGAGAAGGACACCTGTATTAAACAGCATAAGTAGCCCCAGTAGTAAGAACAGACCCAGAAGTCCGCTCTCTTGTATAGCACTTGTATAGTTTCCACTGCTCTAAACCTGTGTGGATAAATAATGCATTTCAGTGCAGTAAATTTGTGTTTTGAGGAGCAGACATGTACCTGTACCCTTGAAAAGTGATTTGATAATGGTCATACGGTAAATCTACTACCACAGCACTGAACTTTCCATCCATGCTTTCTCCAAACCACTCGTCCTCTGTAGGCTCGCAGCGATGCTGGAGCATGAAATGGCTTTTGCGACCCATTTGACAAGTAATGAAACATTTCTGAACGCAACAAGATATTTAATAAGAATACAATGTGAGACAGAGTGGGTGGGATGGTGTGTTTCTGAGTTTGCAGTGGATTCTGGGGGATTCTTCTTCTCCTGAAACGCCGCTCTCACACACTTTGAAGAGCCTTTTAATGGAAACATGGAAGGTTCAGAGTTTCTCAGAGTGTCCCACTGGCCGTGCCTTGGGATAAATATAACGTTAACTGGCACTACAGAACTGCATTAGCATGGCCCTAAACAGGGATAGTTCACCCAAAAAATATAATTTACTCATCCTCAAGTAGTTCCAAACCTATATGAATGTGTTTGTTTTGAACACAAAGGAAGATATTCTGAAGAAAAAATACTGTGCTTCCCACATTCTTCAGAATATCTTTCTTTGTGTTCAGAACAAACACATTCATACTGGTTTGGAACTACTTGAGGATGAGTAAATTATAAAAAAAAATTGGCGAACTATCCCTTTAAGAATGATTCAGTTATTACATTTTGATGAAAGATTAAGAACACAACCCTTTTTCCGCAAGAATGATGCACTGAGAAATTGCTCACAAAATGAAAGTCCACTAGGTCAATTGTGATTTGACTTTAACAAATGAACTAAGAAGAAGGTTCCACACCATACGGGCAGTCAGTGAGGTCAGAGGTCCTGGGAGGTCAAGAGGGAGGGAGTTGCATCAGTACCTTGTCCAACTCACGTGGCCTGGGCTCAGGCGATGCTGGCAAAGAGTCCTGCTCATCGGACCCCGAGTCGGTCTCGCGGTCACTATCCTCCATGACCACGGGGCTACTGTACACTCTGCCATCTCCAACCACAGAGCGGCCGGGTGGAGCGCAGGTGCGTTTCAGGGGCGGGGCGGGCGGGGCAGGTGCGTTTGGTGGAAAGGATGGCGAGATTATGACAGAAAAATTAAAAGATGAAAATCTGAATAAATGCCATGAATTAAAGCAATAGCATTGCAGCCAATGGACTAAAAGCAGAAGATGCTGGAATTACTTTCAGGATCATTAGCTACATAGGAACGCTGAAGATATTTGGGTTTCACTTTATTTTGATGGTCTCTTTAACATATTCTATTGAATATAAGTAACGTTGCACCAACATATCTCCTAACTCTCGCTATAGTGTTAGTAGTTTTTAGTGATGGCTGTGTTACATAACATTCTTCTCACTGAAGAGATCATAAACCCAGCGGGTCGGATAAAGAAGGTCACAAGTTACCATTAATGCATCTAGTGATTCATGCTAAAACAATATCAATAGTGCCGCGTGACTTGACCAGCAGCACTAATTAAGAGTTTGAGCGATTAGCTGGCGGTGACCCGCTTTACATCCCATGTGTTCTGCAGTTATCGATGTTCGATCTCCATCGCCACAGGCTTTACTATTTCTGCTCGCTGCTCAATACCACTCAAACACAGCCTCAAGAACACACAGCTGCAAATAAAAGCTACATTTATAGTTTTTAGTATTGTTAAATGTAAATTGACCAGTTGGTTTACCACACACACAAACACACCAGGAGCACATCAGCTAAATTCTGCATTAATAAAGGAAGCTGTGATGTTGCTCATCGACCGTAGACAACTCAACTCTTCTACCCGTAATGCCAATAAACGCCTCATGATAAAAGCTTCTTTAAGACGCACATTGCTCTTTATTTTCTGAATAACAAAGTAGTTATCAGCAACATCCCAATTAATCTATTCTCGGTTTGGTCTCGTGGATGCTAGGCCGAATAAAATGCATTTCCAGTATAAATAAAATAATACAAATGATGAAGAATAATCTCAGACTGATTCTCACCTGAAACGCCTCTGTGAGGATGAATGAACCAATCTAAACTTCGTGCCTTGTCGAAGCCAGCTGCTCGTTCCCTTTCCCCGCTCAGGACCAGCTCAGGCTTTTATAGCACGATATCCAGGGACCCTTCGCCCTTCACTGCATCGAGCTGCCCATGGCCCCAGGGCCCCAATCAGCAGCCGGCTCCACGAGTCCAACCCAAAGAACTGGAGCGACCACCGGATCCTCACTGGATCTAGAGCAAGAGCCCTCATCTCCATCAGTTTGATGGTGCATTGTGGGGAATCAATGATTGTTCAGATCAATGTAGTTCTATTAGCGTTACGTGCATGATGGGATTTTGTTTGTTTGTGCACCTCTAGTCTCGTCAGACTGACGGCTGAAGTTCTGGAATAGATGACAGCTTTCATTGGTCAAGGCCCGCCGATGAGGCCGTTTGATCGACCAATCACAGTTCGCTTCGTTCAGCGTCACGTTTCGGGGCGTGGAAATGTCGCCACAATAACAACTCAGACGTATTTTAAAGATTCTATGCCGTGAACTTTAAATATTTCACATACTTTTGAAACTCCAGTGTTTAGTTGATCCTCGTCGTCACCGTTGTAAACCGTTTCTTCTTTCGTGAGAGGGTTTGATGCCACAGCATCTTTGTTTCCAGGCGGTACATTAAAGACCGCAACACACACGTCTCCCGGAAATCCTGTATAATCTAACCAATCCGACGACGACTTCGATGACTTCCAGATTAGTGTACCATATGCATCAGACGTTTAGCCAATGGACCTTAGGCGTGTCGTCTGATGCTGAGACTAGTGCGCTCCTCACAAGCAGCTGAGAATGTCAATAATGAGCATTTCTCAAGCCAGGTACAAAAAACCCACTCTTTAACTGGTTTGCCACCAAGTGTCTTACTTTCAAGGAATGGTTCACCATAAACAGTTTTGTTTTTAATGATGAAATGCCTTTAACTGAACATTGAGTGTTTAATCTTGTCATTTTACATTATTGGCTCTATTTTGATATTGGAAAGTTTCTTTGACACAATCTGTATTGTTAAAAGCGCTTTATAAATAAAGGCACCTCGACTTGACTTAAAATGTTATTCACATATGCATGTTCAAGTTTGTTCAGTTATAAAACAAGCGACAAGCAATGACCTTTGGTTTCATTTACATCAGACTTTACACAGCAGGTCTGAAAATGTGAATGAGTAAATGCATTTATTTGTACAATGTCTGTGAGCAGTGTTCCTGTAATTACTTCTCCGCTCAGCTTGCAGCTCGGTCGAGGTAAAGTCATGTGTGTGATTAGACTCGGTATTAAAGTCTTAACAGATCTCAATCAGAGATGAGGAAGATTAAAGAATTTCAGAGCATGCCCCAGATCTTACTCCCCCTTAACAACTCTATTTCTAGGACGAAGAAACAAAAGATTCTGTCAAGACATATCTGGGTTTGGAGAAGTCAACTTGCTTTGTATTAATGCTGTGAAACTGAAAATGCACTTTAAATTAACGTCACATGCAGTTAATTAAAGGGGTCATATGACGTTGCTAAAAAGAACATTATTCTGTGTATTTGGTGTAATGCAATGTGTTTATGCGTTTATGCCCGGCGAGACGAGACTAAAACAATAAAACCCATTATAAACCAGGCATTTGCTGCATCCAGTGAGAACATAATTACTGATTATTATGACTTATACTGTCTTTTTACACATTACCATGTCTGTATTTGTGATCGTAGAAACACAAACAACAAGCTCTACACGGCTCAAAACTCACATCTGAATCGTCAGACGCAGAAACATACGTACATGCTGTGAGTCAGAAGCTCAGACTGTCCTTGTAAAGCTGGAATTGCTCCACTTTATAGAAATAGTCTGTGTGCACAGAAGCATTGTAGGCAACTCTTCCAGGTTCAGGACAGTATATTGTGCTGCACACACTCTAATATTTGGGTTGAAGTGTTCTGGAACAGTGTTGTAAATATAACTGAACCACTGAATTCTAGTCGTGTCCTCTTTTGGATCTCTTTCACAACGAAACACAGCGTCTTCAAAACAACACTACAGCCAGAATCATAGCTCCGCCTTCTTTAATCACGCATATGTTTGGGCGGAGTTATGCAAATCTCCCACACCGTGACATAGACATGTGGGGTGTGTTTGAGTGAGGCGTTAAGTCTTAACTTTTATAAAGAATATCTTTTTGGGTTTGAGACTTTAGTCAGCTTCAGGGATCTTATCTAAGCTCAATCAGCTTGTAACACACCAAAGAGAAAGCAAAACTTGAGATCGCATCATATGACCGCTTGTCATCATGTCAGGTAGGAAATCTCTAATTTCACAGTTTAATTGTTTGAAGCATTTTTTTTTAAGTTGACATTTAACATTTTAGTATTTTTCTTTCACTGAACCAAATAACGATACCACAATCTCAATAACATCTATATAGTGAGATCTTGTTAAGACAAATTCACACAGAATATGGTCAGCCAGATACTAGAGCTTTTATGCAAAGTTTGGACATTTTCACTATCATAAAATGGTGAGAAAAGGTAAATATTGGTACTTTTGGTTGAAGAACTTGTAAAAATTGTATAATAATAGTGTAAAGTGTTGTATTTCCTAGTCTACTAGTTTTACATAGTGGTACAGTTACCAATAATTAAAATGTGGAAAACCACACAACCACACAAACACACACACACAAACACACAACCACACAACCCCCCACACACACACACACACACACACAAACAGATAATCACACACACAAACACACAACCACACAAACAGACAATCACACACACAAACACACAACCACACAAACAGACAATCACACACACACAAACACACAACCACACAAACAGACAATCACACACACACAAACACACAACAACACAAACAGACAATCACACAAATACACATACACAACCACACAATCACACAAACACGCCACCGCTGAGCTCTGGGACAGAAGACACCAGACAGCGAATGCTTTATTCACCGACAGCATGTCTGAAAGATAAGAGGGTGCCAAACACCTCAAGGATTTAAACACAAAAGGTCATATTTTAAAGTTTACAACAATTCAAACTCCAGCTGGAGTAACATATACACGGGTCAAAAGTCCAGCAGACCATTTGGAGCTGTGCAAAAAAAATACTGATTTATTCCTACATATAGAGAGTTGCAGAAACAATTTAAATTGAGAAAATGCAAGGCTGACTCTCTCAACATCTTTAAAACACATATTTGTTAGTCAAACTTAGGGGAAGAATCAAATATGACCCATGTCTGGATTAACACAGTGCTCCAAATTAGCAAGTGTACGATTAATAATGCCTTTAGAAACTGAGGCCCAAAAACAAGAACGTCAGTCTTCATCGGTTCATCGTTTCTCATTAAAATTTAAAGAGAGTCCAGATTATTACTCCAAGATGGCGCCGAGAATGGCCACCGTGTTGCAAGCTCCGGGAAAACTTTGCAGTTTTTCGTATGTTTTATTTGTTTTTTTGTTGTTTTACGTGTTAGATGTTGTTAGTATAACTGTCTACGATAGAGACACGCATTTGAACATTGGTTCCTCCATCGCGCAACGCAAACCGGACTTTGAGTTCTTGAATGCTGGTGGATTGTTCACAGACACGGCATCTGAGCCCTTTGTCTGGGTCTTGCAATCAAGGAAACGCCGCCGACGCCGAAAAAGAGGAAAAAGAGCTGGCGTTCTCGTCAGACTGAGACGCCGTGCTTTCCGACCTCCTCTCCCAACAATTTTGCTGGCTAACGTTCAGTCACTGGACAACAAACTCTGTGAACTGCGGGCACGCATCTCATACCAACGAGAAACAAGGGACTGCTGTGTTATTTGCCTCACAGAAACCTGGATGTCTGCTATGGTTCCAGACTCAGCCATCGAGCTCACGGGCTTCTCCGTGCACCGCTCGGATAGAGCAAAGGAGCTCACAGGGAAAAGCAGAGGCGGAGGTGTTTGTTGCTATATCAACAACTCATGGTGTAATGAAAGGAACATACACTCTATTAAATCCTTCTGCTCCCCTGATCTGGAATTTCATACGCTTCTGTGTCGACCATTCTGGCTACCGAGGGAATTTACAGCGATCATAATCACGGCTGTTTACATTCCTCCTCAAGCCAACACAGACCAGGCACTCAGGGAACTGTACGGGAATATAAGTGAGCAGGAAACCGCGCACCCAGATGCAGCTTTTATTATCACGGGGGACTTTAATAAAGCCAACTCCAGAACAATAGCTCCAAAATACTTTCAACACGTCACCATCAACACGCGTGGGGATCGTATACTGGACCATTGTTACACTTCTTTCCGGGACGTATACAAGTCCCTCCCCTGCCCACCTTTCGGCAAATCGGATCACTCTTCCGTTCTGCTCCTGCCTGCTTATAGGCAGAAACTGAAATGTGAAGCACCCGCCCTCAGGACAGTCCAATGCTGGTCGGAACAATCGGACGCTATACTACAGGACTGTTTTGATCACGTGGACTGGGACATGTTCCGGGCAGCGTCTGATGACGACATAGAGGCGTATTCAGATACGGTCACGTGTTTCATCAGGAAGTGTATAGAGGACGTTGTACCGACAAAAACAATCCGTATCTACCCCAACCAAAAACCGTGGATTAACAGCGATATTCGATCAGCCTTGTCAGCGCTGACATCTGCCTTTAAATCCGGAAACACTGACGATCGGAAACAAGCCAGTTACGATCTCAGGAGATCCATCAAAATAGCCAAACGACAATACAAAAGCAAAGTTGAAGAACATTTCAACAACAACAACCCAAGAAGCATGTGGCAGGGCATTAACAACATCACAGGCTTTAAAGGGAATAAACCAGCTACTGTGAACATTGCCGCCTCTCTACCGGACGAGCACAAAACCTTTTATGCTCGTTTCGAGGCTGACAACACCACCCACACAGAGAGCGCTCACACGGCTGCTGCAGAAGAGGTGGTGGATTACAGGAGACAGAGCAGAGAACACACACCCATCACCATCGACAAGACACCTGTGGAGCGGGTTAACAGCTTTAAGTTCCTCGGCGTTCACATCACCGAGGAGCTCACATGGTCTGCTCACACAGATGCAGTGCTGAAGAAGGCACATCAGCGCCTCTTCTACCAGAGACGGCTGAGGAAGTTTGGAACGAGCGCCAGAATCCTCAGATCCTTCTACACCTGCACTGTGGAGAGCATCCTGACCGGCTGTATCACCGCCTGGTTTGGAAACAGCACCGCTGGCAACCGCAGGGCTCTGCAAAGGGTCGTGCGAACTCCCCGCAACATTGTTGGAGGTGAGCTTTCCTACCTCCAGGATATCTACACCAGGCGGTGTACAAGGAAAGCCTGGAGGATTATCAAAGACTCCAGCCACCTGTCCCACAGTCTGCTCTCTCTGCTGCCCTCAGGGCGACGTTTCTGTAGCATCCGATCCCGCACTAGCCGACTGAGGGACAGCTTTTTCCCCCAGGCTATCAGGCTAATGAACAGTCAGAAATGACCCACCCTACAACACACTCCCACTCACACAACATGCCATGCACTGCACTTTAACACAGTTCAACTGGACTCACACTGCACTAACACATCTGCTATCACTGGACACCATAAAAGCACACCCACGACATTGCATATGTATAATCTGTTGCACCTTTGCACAACTATCTGTTGCACAACCAATCTACTGTAAATTATAATCTGTTACACCTTTACATATTACTATGCATAGATGTGGACATAATGCAGAGGCATATAATCTGATTATATAATGTAGTACACTGTGTGTACTGAGTATATGTATGTGTATTTTGCACATTGTCTTCTGTACAGTCTGTAAATATGTACTGTCCATATGTAAATTGTTGTTTTGTTTTTTTGCACTGTCTGGAGCACGCTCGTAAGAATTTCACTCACCAAGGCACTTGTGCTGTGGTGATGTGACAATAAAAGTGATTTGTTTTGATTTGATCTAATATCCTGCAGACAGGCAAGCAAGCATCCGAAACCTTTCTTGTCACGCTTCTCAAAGACAAATACACTGAAGTGTCAAGTGCTATACCGCAGAATGCTGTTTACAGAGAGATCAAGCCAAGAATATCCCAGAAATATTGGTTTGATATTAGAGATGCAGAAAATATACATAAACAGCCACCTTCGATTCGGTGAAGAGAAAGCAGGTCAGTCAGGTTACTGTGGTCAAAGCTGCTCAGCCACACATGAAGAGTGAAGAGAGCTGATCTCAGACCAGAGATGACTCTGAATCACAAAAACACTCTTCAAGCAGCCCAAAGACAAACCACAACTGGAGAGGGAGACGTCTGACATCAGTCACTAGAGCAATCGTGATGAATAGAATCACATGTATATGAATCAGTCTCAGTATAATGTCAGTTAAATCATTTCATGTTCATGTGTGTGTGTGTGTGTGTGTGTGTTCATGTGTGTGTGTGTGCATGAGTGTGTTTGTGCGTGTGTGTTCATGTGTGAGTGTGTGTGTGTGTGTGTGTTCATGTGTGTGTGTGTGTTCGTGTATGTGTGTGTGTGTGTGTGTGTGTGTGTGTGTGTGTGTTTGCAGAGAGCTGTAGGTGTGTGTCTGTGTGTGTGTGTGTGTGACAGCAGCTGAGTGTGTGTCAATGGAGCTGTTGTGTGAATCAACACAGCAGAGCTCTTTGTGTGTGTGTGTGTGTGTGTGTGTGCATGTTTATGTGGTTTATGAGGACACGAATTTGTATAATAACATGGGTATGACATAGGTATTACAAGGAGAAGGTGATTTATGAGGACATTTTCAGTGTCCCCATAATTTAAAATGCTTATAAATCATACAGTGTGCGTATTTTGGGGGGAAAGTAGAAATGCACCGTCTCCTGTGAGGGCTAAGTTTAGGTGTAGGGTAGGTGTAGGGCAATAGCACATACAGTTTGTACAGTATAAAAACCATTACGCCTATGGAGAGTCCCCGTAAACCATAAAAACCAACATGTGTGTGTGTGTGTGTGTGTGTGTGTGTGTGTGTGTGAAAGTCCAGCACAGGTGCACGAATATCCAAATGATACACAACTTAAACATGAGCAAGTATCAAAGTGACAAAATAAATTGATGTGATCATGAAAATGTTCAAGGAACACTGAAAACATATTTGCAAGTTGATAATAATAATAATAATAATAATAATAATAATAATAATAATAATAATAACTAATGTTAATAAAATAAAAAAATAGCTTTCATTTTTGTAACTTTTTTTTTGTAAACCTTTTTATTATTATAATTATTATTATTATAAAAACATAAAGTTTTTGCCATATTGAGATTATGGAGTATTACATCAGCTGACTTTCTGCTCCACCAATTAACAGAAGTATCAACTTCTTAATTTACTTCTTATATACATAACATATTCTATGTATTCTTATCAGCTGATTATTAATAAAAAAAACAAAATAAATATGAATTGTACACAAAAGCGGATCAGTTGCTTGATCAGACTATAATTCTCTTGATCCCATCCACATCTGATGACATCAAACCAAACATCTGCAGACTTCTGTCGCTGCTCCTGCTATTCACAGTCTAGACTCGTCTGTCTCTGTAGCATTGAGCAAACGCCAAGCCAACATCCACAGATCCAAATAAGTGTGCAGAGTGCAGACATACCTCAGAATTGCTGTTTACTTCAGAGTGTGCTGCCATTGTTACTGATAGAGAGCGAACGGTCAGTGTGTGGGAGAGAGAGAGATGACCCACTGACTGTCCACCGCTTACTGCAGCTCATTTGCATAGCCACACCCACATCATGTGCATATCTTCTGCCACCGCTGCATCTCATTTGCATAGACACACCCCCACCACATGCTGTCAGTCATATATACGAGGGTCGTCACAGACTCATCCAGGAAATCACAGAATACCTTATATCTAACAGAGAGATGTTGATTCCTCTCTGCTCCCTCAGTAGTGCTGCTGTTTGTGTCTTTCGCTCGTCTTGAGTCATGTTGTCCTGCTAGAGGCTTTAAACAACATCTGTCCAGTGACTTTAAAAAGCCACTGCATCCCTGATCTGCAAAGCCTGCATGCACGCACGCACGCATCTCGAGGCATCTCTGACCGCAGTACCAAGCAAAGCCTGGTGCCACTGCTGAATACGTCACACTCACATCTGAGCCAGGGAGCGAGCCACACACACACACCCACCCACCACCCACCCACCCACCCACCACACACACACACACACACACACACACACACACACACACACACACACACACACACACACACACACACACACACACACACACACACACACACACACACACGTCTGCAGGAACGCTCTCTCAGATACCGCATCCGCTGGAACTCACAGCAAAGCATTCTGACACCATTCAAGTGTTCATGACAGACGGTAATCTCAGCATTGATCATCTCAAAGGATTAAGTCTGTCAGTGAGGTACAGATGTGAGAGATGGGATATATGCATACATACATTCATAAAGCTTTTATATTTATGTAAAGTTATTTAGTACCATGGCATACCGAAGCCCTGTGATGTTACTATCTAACAGCACCACTACACTGAACCAGCACAGAACTGATCTGGAGAAAGAAAAAGACCAGCAGACAACACTGTCTCACTAATGAAACATGAGACAAGTGCATAAATATTAATTTCACAATTATTTGAACATTTTCCAACAGATGTAATGGTCAAAAACGTCTCCAGGTTATATATGTAGCCATGGTTCCTCGAGGGAACGAGACGCTGCGTTGGAAATCGCTAGAGGAACGCCTTCAGCATGACCGGCTCTGAATACATGTGTAATCTGTCCAATGGATGGGCGGGACATAACCAGAGCAGATAGCTCGGTATCCTGGAAAAGCGCACCGGCAACAGAAAGCCGAACTAGTCGCTCTAGAGACCCCTGAAGGGGCGGCGAGCCTCTCAGCTCCGCTACGTTTCCGGGCGTAAGTGACTGAGGGAAGAGCTCGCTGGAGACCTGTAACTCTGGCAGGTTTGCAGACTGATCTCCTGGGGGCACTGAGGAGAGACGGGCACAGTGTAACACGATGTACACCGCTCTTCCCCAGAGGGGCTTGCCCTCATAAGCCCTGAGCCACTGGTATCAGGGCTTCTCAGTCGAGGACCTCTTAGCCTGAAGGACGGTCCACATATCTGGCTTAGGCTTCGAAGCCCTCGACCAAGAGCGTTTGCCACCTCGGTCCCGACGCGGGGTAGCACGAGTGGCAACACTCTCTTTTTGTGCGTCCCTATGTGAGAAGCTGGTACGCGGCGGGGGGTTCTTCCGGCCAGCAGCCCCCTGAGCTAGAGAGCAGCGAGGGAGAAACCGCTGGAACAAATGCAGGCCAGAAGTTGCAAGCAGGGCGTCCATGAGGAAGACCCTGTCACGATCTTTCATCTCGGATAGGGTCAACAAGAGATGCCTCTCCGCCGCCACCATGGCTGCCATAGACCACCAAATGGCACGGGCGGACTCTTTGGTGGTGCGGAAAGACAAATCAGCAGTCCTGCGAAGTTCATGCATGTCTTCAGCATTTTCTCCCTCACCCATATCTAGCTCTTTAAGCAGGTCGGCTTGGTACGCCTACAGCACCCCATGGTGTGCAGCCACGCACCAGTCTGACCTGCAGCCGCGTACCCCTTGCCCACCAGCGCTGATGATGTGTGCAGCGGCTTGGAGGGCAAGGTTGGTGCCTTCAGAGATGATGCTGCGCCAGGGGACAGATAGCTCACAAGCATCTGTTCTACCCGGGACATCGCTCTGTAACCGCGCTCATTCATCCCCATCACATTACCATAGTAATCAGTGGAGGGGATGAAGAGGCTGGCCAAAAAAGGTCTAGTCCACGATTTTGACTCCTCTGTGTGGAGGTTGAGGAAGAACAGCAAGCTCAGTTGAGGAGGTGGCGGTTTAACCCGCAGAAAGCATTCCTCCAACTTGCTTCTCTGCGGTTCAATGTGACACTCGGCCGGCCAGTCGATGTTTAACTTGGCTACCGCACGAGTGAGCACCTCCACGAGCTCCTCATATTGGTGCGAGTGAGGGGGCGAAACCTGTTTGATGCTCTCCACATCAACCTCCTCAGAGGAAGATAGGAGAAGCGCCGAGCCAGCAGAACGGGCTTTCGATCCCGGGGAGTGGCTGCTGGATGTGATGGGTGAGGACGGAGATAGGGATTCGCCCATCTCTAATCCCTCTGTAAAATCCATCTGCGAACCCCACGAGCGCCGCCGCTACTCCGCCTGAGAGGAAGCGGGGCCAGCGCTGCGAGGAACGCCAATGAAAGACCCCTCTGCAAAGAGATTTCACCGCACATGCTTTTAAGCTTCCTGGACTCTGACGTCACCCGCCTGTAACATCCCGCTCATCCACTAGACAGATTACACACGTATTCAGAGCTGGTCACACTGAAGGCATTCGCCTAGCGCAGGGATCTCCAACCCTGCTCCTGGAGAGCTACCATCCTGCAGATTTCAGTTCCAACCCTGCTGCAACACACCTGTCTGAAATGAACCCCAGCAGGAGACCCCTGCCCTAGCGTTTTCCGACGCAGCTCAAGTTCCTGAAGACGAACTAAAGAGAAGACACAGACTGACACACTATCTAAGGGAAAGCTCCTCAAAGAGTTATCCTGGATCATATTCAAACGCAGCTCTGATCAGTGTTTATATTATGAGGTGAGCTGATAGCTACACTCTCGTCTCAGATAACACACACACAAACACACACACACACACACACACACACACACACACACACACACACACACACACACACAGAGGAAACTCTGTCTAGACGGCCACCCTCAGAATCAGATTCTCTGATCAACCGTACGCTTTATGTGACAGTGTTTCCATGAGCTGCTCTGTTCAGCTTTATGTGTGTGTGTGTGTGTGTGTGTGTGTGTGTGTGTGTGTGTGTGTGTGTGTTTGGGCTCAGGATGATGGTGTCACACACGGGTGCTGATGACGGGACAGAGCAGCGCCCTCTGCTGGCCAACTGCAGCAGATCAACATAAACACACAATGCTGGCTATATAAATGACGTTATATCATAGACATATACATTTTTATTTACATATTTGGTTTAGACTTTAGAGGTTAACCATTTTGGAAATGTCCTATTGACATCTATTACTTTTGTGTAATAAGGTATTATGTTTTCCATCCACTAACTCTAGGCCAGAATCTAACCCTCACGGAAACCTTTGTGCACTTCTAGATGTTTTGCCCTATAGTCAATAGCTATGTTTCCATGAACCTATTTTTATGAGCATTTTGGAATATCGCATGAAAAACGCTGGATGGAAAAGACAAGATGAAAGAACAAATGTGCATAAACTACAATGGAAACACATTTACTGAATAAATTCCATCATGTGCATCGAAAAAAGTATTGTGAGTTTGCGCTATGAGATGGAATAACTTGACTATCAGCGGACTAATCTCATTCACAGCATCTGACATGTTGTTATGGTTGTTCTGAAATGCCATGAGTATTTCTGTATAATTGTCTTAAACGACTGCGTTCCCAAATAGCAGCATCCACCGCCGATAGCAATGACTGCATTTATTGTGTTTCGCCTGCTCGCTCTGAGGCGCAAGTAATTCATCATATATGAAAATTATTATATTCAGTGGCTTCTTCTACTTTTCTTGGTGATATTTAGAGCCAGTTTAGAGGAAGCGATGATGTTGTTATTTTTGACTCGTTGGATGGAAACGTGCTTTATTCGCAAATGTTTTATGCGATATTACAGTTTTGCGCATAAGTTAAATTCGAATCTTTGGATGGAAACATAGCTAATGGCATAAGCGAGCATATTTATAGACATATATACACCTGGACTGATCTGCAGACATGGACAGAAAGTCTGAGTAGTTATATTAATCTCAAACTCACCACACCATTTTATATGATAACGCTTAACAAATCATTTTGTACTATTGATCTGTTGCATACTGTATATGCATGTACGGATTCCATTAAATGGATATTTGTTTTAACATGGTATGTAAGAGCCCATTTATCCAGGATATCCTGGCCTCAGGTCTAAATCCAATCACTTAGTAAAGTAACAGTGTATCTTTCCTCAATAAATCATTCATGAAATGTAATGGTGCAGGACGAGTTACATGCCAATGCTTACTACTATGTGAACAAACCCTATTTCAGTAATATTGATGCTTGATTTAAATGCCTTACGCAGCAGAATCTCCTCATTAGATTGCATCCGTTTTCCTCAAAAGCAAACATATCAAAGCGTGTTCAATAGAGAGTAGATCTCTAGAATATTTTAGATCACATACCTAGTTAGTTCTTAACAGCAGACTACGCTCTCTCAAGGACTGACTGGTGCTGCCAAAGCACTTTTTCCAGACTTCCAGTCGCATTCAATTAGAGTCTTTATCTACAAGTCTTCTATGTCCCTGTTCAAACATGATGCAGATCTGCTGATCCAGCACTTCCCACAGCAGGAGAACGGCCAGATGAGGTCATTAGAGATGCTGTTATCATGGGCAGCGCTCCAGAGTCTCCGGCACCTGTGGCTGTGACCCGACTGGTCCTATTCATGTGTGGCCTGATCCTCTAGTGGCTGACAGAAAGGGAAATTATAGGTGCTTGTGCATGCTGATTTATGGATCAGAAAGGCTGCGCTGAATTTTGCTGCTTCGTTTTGTGACTTAGTTTCCACGTTACGCTTTAGGTCACTGTCCAATTATGCCTGCTTAAAGGGTTACTCCACACCAAAGGGAAAATGTTGCCATTAATCACTTACTCCCATGTCGTTCCAAACCCGTAAAAGCTTAGTTTGTCTTTGGAACGCAATTTAATATATTTTGGATGAAAACCGGAAAGGCTTGTGACGGTCCCATTTACTGCCAAATAATTAACACTGTCAAGGTCCAGAAAAGTATGAAAAGCATCGTCAGAATAGTCCATCTGCCATCAGTGGTTCAACCATAACGTTATGAAACTTCGAGACTACTCTCTTTTTTGTGCAAAGAAAACTAAAATAACTTTATTCAACAATTCGTCTCCTCTAGTTCAGTGTACACAGTATGCGTACAGAAGATACTCTCCAAAATGGTGCTTCACTGAACCAGAGACGACGAATTGTTGAATAAAGTTGTTATTTTTGTTTTCTTTGTGTACAAAAAGTTTATCGTAGCTTCATAACATTACGGGTTAAACCACTGATGGCAGATTGACTATTCTGAAGATGCTTTTCATACTTTTCTGTGCCTTGACAGTGTTAATTATTTGGCAGTCAATGGGACAGTCACAAGTCTCCTGGTTTTCATCCAAAATATCTTAACTTGTCTTCCGAAGACAAACAAAGCTTTTACGGGTTTGGAACGACATGGGGATAAGTGATTAATGACAAAATTTTCATTTTGGGGTGGAGTAACTTTTTAAGCTCACCCTGTTAAAGTAATAGCTCACCCTGAAATTATCATGCTGTCTTCATTTACTCAACTTCATCTCATTCCAAATTTATATGACTCTTTTCTTCTGTGGAACACAAAAAGAGATCAGCAGCTGCGTGTCTATTTATTTTGTTGTGGCGTTTTATTGTTGCTTTTGGAGCATGACAACTCCCCTGGTCTCTGCATGGTTTAATCATATGGAAAAGAGCAGCGTGAACTTTACTTATACATATAAGTAAGTAGAGGTCGACCGATAGTGGATTTTACCGATACCAATAGCTAGGCTGGACCACAACGGCCGATACCAATTAATCAACCGATAGTTTTTAAATGGATACTGAAACTTTACTATAAAAAAAAGCAGTAACAGTACTGAACCATACTTTGTAAATTAATAAAAATATTAATATTATACATTACACACAAAAGCGCAAAAGTTAGGGAAAAGTGCAACGTTGTGTCTAGGAGAACTCAGAGGTATCTTACACGCACGCACGCACGCACGCACGAATGCACGCACGCACGCACGCACGCACGCACGCACACACACACACACACACACACATACAAGATGCTTTGCGTTCAATTCAAGTGGCGGTGTAAAACAGTTTATTTGATCACCAAACAGACAGAAGTTTGTTTCTAGAATGAATAATGTGTCAAAGAACAGTTTGAAGTTCGGTGTTTAAAAGAACAGAGCAAGTGGAAAGAGAAAGAGCGATCTATTACAGCTCTCTATATGAAGCATACAGACTTTATTAGAGCCACAGAAAGATAAACGTTTTGCTAAAAAATGCACAATACATAATTGATAGCCTAGAGTGAAGTCATTATGTGCATTCACAATGATTTAGGACAAATATAATGTAATTTAATGGAAAACTATGTGAATGGCGCTCTGTCTTTTCTGTGGGCTGTATTTAAATGGCATTAGAAGCTTCCCGCTCAGTGCAGTGTCACATGACAAAATAAACAACACGTGCTGTCAGTGATTTCCGCCTCTAGAGGGCGCTCTCGTACTGTATAATGCCAGCAGATCCTTCTCAGCCACTCCAGCAATGGACGCAAACCGGAAAACTATCGGCATGGATTTTTTACCGATAACCGATAGTTGCGGCAACCAACTATCAGTGCCGATTAATCGACAAAACCGATTAATCGGTCAACCACTATAAGTAAGGATATGACAGTGAGTAGACAATGACAACATTTTAATTTTTGGACAAACTACCCTTTAACAATACACAACTAGCCCAAACAATCAGCAACAGGCAGACATACAGTCAGCAGGGGAGGTCCATCACATCAAACCAGCAGTGCACCTTCAGAAGTACTGACCAAAATCGCTTGTATGTGAACAATCAAGCATTTTTGCACATGTTAATGACTCATATTCATACAGCAGCATTCTCACTGTCAACAGCCGTGACTCTCCAGAGAAAAAGCAGGATTACACTGTCTGTTGATTTTCAGTGGACCTCAAGTGAAAGAAATCATGAATGGCACAGTTACTTCTCCCATATGAGTCATGGTCTTCAATGATTCTTACATAAAGTTATCCATGCCAAAAATGCAAGAGGTGGAGACCGACTTCACCTGAGATACAAACAATAGTTGCAGACATAACAACAGAGGAATGTGGAAGGCCGTGTCCCAGTCTTGGATTTGCTTGCTGCATTGTGAAAGAGCTTTAGCTGCTATCAAGGTGGCCTAATTCCAGTGCATGAGGTTCATTACCAATGGCCTGAAAAAAAACTAAAAGTGTGTAATGGTTTAATACAGTCTCATTTATTACCTCCTCGTGAGTCGCCCTTCCTGGTGGCACGGGTGTACGAGGGGTTCAAAAGATTTTGTGAAAAGGTCATGCAAAGTATTAGAAACACATGACCACATGGCATTTGTAGTGTGTGTTATTTACTTCTTAATGCCATTCCATTCATGGCGAGAACCAGTTAATCCATACACAAGTCTATTTTATACACAAGTTGGGGAAGGAACTAATTATAATATTCAATACACCTAACCTGCATGTCTTTGGGCTGTGGGAGGAACCTGGAGTAAACCCACACTGACACAGTGAGAACATCGAACCGGAGACCTTCTTGCTGCGCGGCAACAGTGCTAACCACCGGGACACTGTAACGCCCGGCATTTGTAGTGTACACACTGATGCATCTCTGACCATGAGTCCTGACCCGCCAGAGGGGTTGCACCCAAACCACGGTCCCATTAGTCTCGCGTAGCCAGACCTTTAGACTGACAGCAGAAGGTCTGGGAGCTTTGGCTACTTTGAATGGCCAAGGCCCACCCAAGAGGCATATGACTGACAGATAAAGCAACCAATCACGTTTCATTTTGTGCCGCATCACGTTGAAATGTCGCCACAATAACAGACCGGTGTGTAAATCTCTCGGACATGTTTTTAAAGATTCTATGCAGCAGTGTTTAGTTGATCCTAGTCGTCACCGTTTTAAACACAATGGCTTTCTTCTTTCGTGAGAGGGTTTGATACCAAGGCATCTTTGTTTCCAGGCGGTACGTTAAAGAACGCGAAACACACGTCTCCCGGAAATCCTGTATAATCTAACCAATCCGACGACGACTTCAAAACTCCTTGTTTCCAGATAAGTGTACCATGTGCATCAGACGTTTAACCATCAGACGGGCCGTAGGCGTGACGTCTGAGGCTGAGACTAGAGACCCATTGGACTGGCAGTCTGTCTCAACTGACCGCTTGTGATCCAATCACGCTGAAGAAGTGAATCCAGGGCCATAGTCACTCTCTGAATCTCATGAATCTCACAGGTGAGGTGTCGACATACTTGAAAACATTTGAAATGCACATTTCACTTCAGCAGGCAAATTATCTCAGTGTGTTGTACTCTGGAATGTCCGGAGGAAGTCTGGACCTTATGTTTATTTTGGGGGGGTAGTTGACATTGTGTCCTCTAGTGCAACACCCCTCCCTACAGTGTATCCTCTGAACGATTATCCCATTAGAGCGCTGACTGCCAGCACCCCTCCGCCAAACAACACGCAGACTGTACTTCAGCCAGCAGGTCAAGCCAGATAGAGACGGGTCTGGCTGCAGACATGCACTTGCACTCTCAGACACCTGCGCTTCTGCTAGAGATGTCACTTGCAGTCTGTTTTTTTCGAATTGAATCTCTCAACATTTTACAACAGTAGCCAGATTGTGAGGACAAGAAAAATAAACTAAATTACAATGTCACTTGTAATCGCCGCCTGCACTCTTCATTACCTGCGACGTCACGCATTCGACAAAAATCGAGTGTGCTACCATTGGAGACGAGACCGCTGTGGTGGTTAAACAACTAAAACTAATTTAGTACCATAACATACAGGATCCTGCAACTCATCTGTAGGAGGAAAATACAAGACCCACAAACCCGTGGCCACAGAACAGCAGAATATGAACACAATTTCCAACGTCTCTCGTTAAGTGCTTTTAAACCTCCGTAGAAAGCCATAAACACTTAATATGGCTTAATGTGTTAATATAGTGCTATTAAAACATCAAATTCCATAGTTTATTAATATAATGTAGCCTATATGCAGCATTTGTTTCATGAGTTCACACTTACATATAATAAACAGAGTAAAGGTTATGTGTATTTGACGTGCTGTCCGAGGGGAGGGGATGCTGGAAAACTGTCAAGGAACAGAGGTAAGTCTGCTGTGTATATATACACACCTCTTATCTTGTTAACTGGGTTGATTACTGATTGTGCTCCTCTCGTGTTAATTAGGTTAATTATCTGAGTGTGCTCCTCCCGGACTTGGTGTGTTTTCCTTCCATACCGCAAAATGTGGCATAATAATGGATCAAGATGATAAATACCAAATTCAGGATGAGTCTTAATGTTGAAGTGAACCATATGCAGACCAGCAGAAATGAATTCACATTAAGAAATGCATTAAGAAAGTGACATTATATAATATATATTATATAACTTCTGAGTTGAGTCAGAAGTTGATACATCATGTTGCTGAGGGTGATGTTTTGAAATTGCACAGAGTCATCTTGAGCATGTCAACCTATCAATAATACCAATAAAAGGTGGAGAAAAACAGCACAGATTAACTGTAAGCTCAGGGGTAAGACTGGAAGGGTTTGGATCAAGACAGAATGTGCTGAGCTATGAGCCAACATGGCCATGGAAAAAAACACAGGACACTACAGCGGGACGCTCCCTGCCCATTGTGTGACTGATGTATAGAATCAGCCATAGAAATGAAGATGAAGGCTACGATTGTGAACTCAGACGCAACAGTTATTTAATATTCAGAGGCTCATCAGTTCTGCTGCACGTGCCTGTGAAAGTATGCCAAACTTTATTTCCATTTTACTGAGAAACCAGGACAAGACTACAGGGAGGACAGACGGGGAAACAGCGGTATTACAAGAGAGAATCTGCCAGGGAGAACTTCACATGCGTCTTTATCTAAAAATACTCAAACACACTCACATACAAACATTTGCATATATAATTGAGCAACATGGCCGTGCCACATTAGAGAAAATACGATGGTCATTTCCAGTAACAAGAAGACATGGAGTGCTTTAATAAGAGCATTAGACTCTCCCTGAGGATGTGATTTAATAATCAGAGACCTGTCCTCTTACGCTGTCCAATCACTGAAGCCATCAGCCTTAAAGGAACAGTTCACCTAGAAATGAAACGTGCATTTATGTCAGTCAAAACACACTCCTTGTTCCATGGGAGACAAAAAAACTGCAACGTTGTCAACACAAAAACTGTAGTCCATGTGGATTACAGCACACAGGAACAGACATGGAATTGATGTTTTTCACTTCAAATGTTACTGTAGCTCTCAAAATTCAACTGCTCATGTCCCAGTGTGGTGTATCTGAAACACCAGACGCAACACCTCAAATATGAATAAGCAAAAACACAAAAAAAATGCCAGAAAGGGAAGACTTACTGAACCTGGAATAAAGTGCATAAGACATTAGGCACATTTGCTGCTTGCATAAAAAAATAATACTTGACATTCTAACATTTTCCAGTACTATGCCGTTAAAACTATACCTTTAACAATTCATATGCATCGGATTGCATGATATATGAGCCTTTGCAAATAAATGTGAAGGAAACCTTGCAAAAACTGCAACATAAACAGAGAATACAGAACGCACTATGAATAAAAGCACAATATGAGGTCAGATATAAGCAGCACAGTAAGCACCTGTGGGTGCAACTGAAGCATTCAGATCGAACTGATAGCACGTGTTGAGATCTGTAAATCCTCATCTGAACATAATCTAACAGCAAACATCTCAAATGAGGAGCTTGAGAATAAAGTAGTTATTCTGGGACTTTTTGGGTAAATTCATATGTGGTCAAATACTTTTGTGTTTTCAGGATTGTATGAATTACACGGCATTAAAGTTGAGTTTTTTGGTCTAATGTTTTGTTTATTAAATAGAGCACTAGTGGAATTTCAGATTTATTTACATTTCTGTCTAAGACACATTATTCACAGTATGTTATTACGAGAATAATGCCAAGAAATATGAAATTGCACAACATTTATCATATGTAATGAAAGCATAAAATACATAGATATGTGTTTTAACTTAATAGCTCATGTAACACATTCTCCATCCAGAGAAAAAAATATTCAGCAACAAGAGATGTGCTAGTTATGAAGAGTCAGGTAAATGATGTCAGCATTAGTCAGATTCAGTCTTGATTTAATCTGCTCTGTTGGCATTGATAAGGTTTGTGTCCAGGGTCTCGGAGTTGGCATATCTGAAAAAAACTCAAATTAAATCCACAATATCCTACCGAGACATGAGAAACATTAGTACTGAACATTTCTCTACTGCGTCTGCTGCCTCCTCTTTGTCTCTCTCTGTTAATCTCTCTTGTCCTGGTGAGATTCTCTTATTATATAATGATGCTACATCTACTGTCACTAAACACCAGGGCCTGTATTTATCAGTGACAATTTAGTCTTAAAGGGTTAGTTCACCCAAACATGTAAATTAGCTTGTTTAACTCACCCTCGAGGCGTCCGAGGTGTACAGGTGCTGGTCATATTAGAATATCATCAAAAAGTTGATTTATTTCCCTAATTCCATTCAAAAAGTGAAACTTGTATAATGTATACATTCATTCCACACAGACTGGTATATTTCAAGTGTTTATTTCTTTTAATTTTGATGATTATAACTGACAACTAATGAAAACCCCAAATTCAGTATCTCAGAAAATTAGAATATTACTTAAGACCAATACAAAGAAAGGATTTTTAGAAATCTTGGCAAACTGAAAAGTATGAACATGAAAAGTATGAGCATGTACAGCACTCAATACTTAGTTGGGGCTCCTTTTGCCTGAATTACTGCAGCAATGCGGCGTGGCATGGAGTCGATCAGTCTGTGGCACTGCTCAGGTGTTATGAGAGCCCAGGTTGCTCTGATAGTGGCCTTCAGCTCTTCTGCATTGTTGGGTCTGGCATATCGCATCTTCCTCTTCACAATACCCCATAGATTTTCTATGGAGCTAAGGTCAGGCAAGTTTGCTGGCCAATTAAGAACAGGGATACCATGGTCCTTAAATCAGGTACTGGTAGCTTTGGCACTGTGTGTAGGTGCCAAGTTCTGTTGGAAAATGAAATCTGCATCTCCATAAATTTGGTCAGCAGCAGGAAGCATGAAGTGCTCTAAAACTTCCTGGTATACGGCTGTGTTGACCTTGGACCTCAGAAAACACAGTGGACCAACACCAGCAGATGACATGGCACCCCAAACCATCACTGACTGTGGAAACTTTACACTGGACCTCAAGCAACGTGGATTCTGTGCCTCTCCTCTCTTCCTCCAGACTCTGGGACCCTGATTTCCAAAGGAAATGCTAAATTTACTTTCATCAGAGAACATAACTTTGGACCACTCAGCAGCAGTCTAGTCCTTTTTGTCTTTAACCCAGGCGAGATGCTTCTGACGCTGTCTGTTGTTAAAGAGTGGCTTGACACAAGGAATGCGACAGCTGAAACCCATGTCTTGCATACGTCTGTGCGTAGTAGTTCTTGAAGCACTGACTCCAGCTGCAATCCACTCTTTGTGAATCTCCCCCACATTTTTGAATGGGTTTTGTTTCACATTCCTCTCCAGGGTGCGGTTATCCCTATTGCTTGTACACTTTTTTCTACCATATCTTTTCCTTCCCTTCGCCTCTCTATTAATGTGCTTGGACACAGAGCTCTGTGAACAGCCAGCCTCTTTTGCAATGACCTTTTGTGTCTTGCCCTCCTTGTGCAAGGTGTCAATTGTCGTCTTTTGGACAACTGTCAAGTCAGCAGCCTCTGATTCTGGTGCCTTCAGACTTCTAGTCCTCTTGGACCTGAGCGCAGTATTTGATACTGTTTTCAATCCTGTACTCGGTCGACTGTCCTGCAGTGGCTAGGTTTATATCTCTCAGACAGGCAACAGTTCATTAGCATTGATCAACACAAGTCTCGTTCTGTCACTTCTTCCCGTGGAGTGCCTCAAGGATCTGTTCTTGGTCCACTTTAGTTTTTAATCTACATGCTCTCTCTAAGTCAGATCATCCAGTGCCATGGTCTTAATTTCCAAACTTATTTTTCCTTCTTTAACATCTTGCCTACATCTTTATATAAATAAAACATTATTATATTCATTTAAATAAACTGAATGACAGGAGAAAGAGATAAAAGCTTGATTCTGGATACCTAATGACTACATAATGTGCGTATGCTCATGTTTAAAATATAAATTTTATTGAATAGAAAATTAGAATAGAAAAATGTGAAACAAAATACAAAAAAATATGTGATTTTTCTGAATAGCCACAAGCATGTAAACAAGTTTCATGTTTTATTATGAGTCACATTCATTGTTCATCCAGCCACTCTATAGGCACAACACTTTCCTTAGGATAAACAGCAGTATGTATGTATTGGATTGACTTTGTTTTATTGTAAACACATAATACAAAAAATGTAATTCTAGGCAATGTGTCATGCACGGTTATGACACGACTATCAAATCCAAACAACCAGTGCTTATTTAGCAGCTCAACAAGGCATTATAAGACAGAGCGGCTGCGGCTTCAGCTCATGTTTTGGGTTAAAGCTGGATTTGTCTCACAATGTAAGGGACAGTGTGCGTTCACCTTCTGCTGTTTTCTCTGACCGCAGTGTTCATGCGGCGCTTTCTCAAGTCCTTCAGCAGAGACTCAGCATTAGAGAATAGACACCGCATTCATCATTACAGCGATCTGGAGTCTCAAGTGTCCCGGGTCAGTTAACTCTGACCGCTCTGTGGTCTAAACCAATCACAGTCAACCGATCAATCTCCATAAATCCCTCAGGTTTTCCGCTTCTAAATGTGCAAAGCTGTAGGCCATTAGACTGAATGAGTGTCCTGAAGTTCAAACACTTGATCCTGAGAGAGTATTCTGGATTATTTTCAGCCTGCGTGTATCACATCTACGCCATGCTGTCAACAGCCATCAATAAAGACGACTTGAGTGAGCACAAACGAAAAGAACACATGTTAGACCAATGAAAGTCTATGGGACAAGCCCAAAGATGTGTAGACCACGAGTCTTTTTAAATGGCAAGCATCACCAAATATAATGTGAGAGACCCTCTTCCCAAAAACTAAACAATATTTAAGCATGTATATTTTAATGCATACTAAATAATCAATATATGATAAATCATTGTTGAACTATTAACTGGAATATTTAGGTTGACAGTGGAACTTGTTAAAGATACAATGCTATGTGTATTTATATATCACTTTTCAAAAATATATAATATTTGATATGAGTCTTTATTAGAATGAATGATTTCATTACATCATTAATTAAATTGCTATTATAAGCTAAAATGTTAATCTTTTTTATTTCACAGACCCCTGTCTCTACTTCTGATGATGATTTAGTTGGGAAATCTCTCTAAGATCCGACATGTAAAGACTTTAAGAGTTTTGTAAGTGAGATAAATACACATACAGCGGGTGAAGTAAGTATTGAACACGTCACCGTGTTTCTCAGTAAATATATTTCTAAAGGAGCTGTTGACTTGAAATTTTCACCAGATGTCGGTAACAACCCAAGCAATCCATACATATAAAGAAAACAATACAAATAAGTTCAGAAATGAAGTAATAAAATGGTACGACACAGGGAAAAATATTACACATAACTTAATTTCTGAACTTATTTGTATGTGTGGATAGCTTGGGTTGTTATCGACATCTGGTGAACATTTCAAGTCAACAGCACCTTTAGAAATATATTTACTGAGAAACACGGTGACATGTTCAATACTTATTTCACCCGTCATTTATTTACAGTATCTGTGCATGCAGAACTCAGCAAACCAGAATATGTCTACGCATCTCGTGTGCCTCTTTGCATGTCTGCTTATTAAAGTCAAAATTAAATGAAAATTGACTTTGTAAGCATTCTAGTCAATGTATAATGTAACAAACTGATAAATGCAGGCACTTTTAATGATTCAATCAATAAAATCAAGACCTGAGCCTGTTGTTCTCATTGAACATCCTCATACTTTTAAGACATATTACCAAATAACATTATACTCAAATGCATGTGACCACACTAAATTCTTCAGATTTCCCCCAAAGCAGTGCAGACAATACTTAAGGAGTTTGCATATTCCCTCTGAGTCTGTTCATGACACGTGTAACACAATGTCGACCTGAAAACACACACAGAGAATTCCAACCCAGCAACAGAAATGAATTATGACCCAAAAGTCCTCCTTCCATGCAAAAGTGGAGAGGGTCAACCGACCCCATCACTAAACGCTCTCGTGCAAAGGTACGGACGGCTCCGGGAATGGTTCTGGACACCGTCAAGCCTACATTCCAGAGCATAGTTCAAAACCCCCCATTTAAAACAAAGCAGGACTTTTTCTCCGTCGGACGGACCAAGGAAAACCAAACTCCTTGCCTTTTTGACATCGTGATAACTATTGCAACTACACAAAATAAATATATGGATATTTAATGTGTACTTGTTCCCTCATAGGCATGATGTGATGATTTCGAGTGCCAATTATTTAGGACAATGTGGGAATTTTAATCATGCTTTAAAAACGGTATAAACTGTAATGTGTGTATTATTATGCGGTGTTTGATCTCTAAAGAAAGCTAGACTCAGATGTGACAGACTGTGGTGATGACCGTTAAATTGTAATACCCTGCATAATTATACACGTATAAAGAGCCATAAAGTTTATCCTTCCCAAAAGTGATGAGACATCACAGAACTGTTGGTCCACCCAGCAAGCCTGGACATGGGCGGCTCCGCCCCATACGAACCATCGGATTCGGCTGCCGCCCGTGGGGAGGAGCAAGTTGACTGTTGAAAACAACGCGCCAGTTGCAAATCGCCTCTCTAAAACATGGCGTGACGCCTCTGAAACATGGCGTGACTCTCTCTGGAACATCTCTCTTTAACATCGCTGGAGCTGCGCCGTAACTTCTCTGCCTGTTCGCGCTCTTACCTGAACTTTGTCTCGACACCGACTAAACCAACCATCTATTCGAAGGCTAGAAGGCACAACATCAAAGAACAACGAGCTGAACGCCTACGGACGAAAGGAAAGCTTTCTGACGCCACGCGGTAGCAACCACATCTCTCGTGTTTCCACCGAGAGCACCGAGACGCAACGAACCAACCCACGTGGTTCCCGAGCACAAAGACCAGAGCAACGCATTTGAAGGAAACAAAACAACTTCCAACCTGCTTCTTGTCAACAAGCAAGTACATTCTAACTAAATCTATATTGCTGATTGAACTGGTAGAATCTGATCTGAATGCAGTAACAGAGCAATAAGGCATCTGTCGTGATCTGTCCGTCAAGTCAAGCGTTTAAATAGCTAAAAGGGCTAACTTTAATTTTAGGAATTACTTACCAAAATCCCTTATGCATGTCTTTGTATGTATGTATGTTTTGTGTTATCAGTTAATCCATTTATGTTAGAATAGCAGTATTACGAATAAACCATTTTCATTTCATAAAGAATTGTCTCTGGAATGTGATTTGAAGTTTTGTTCCTTATTTGCCATAAAGAGAAAGCTACCTAAGCTCGAAGTTGATATGCTGAGGCTAGTGTTCGTGGACGGTCACTTAATACAGTATAACTGTTAAATATTAATATTACTTTAACCAAGCAATATTTAATATTTAATAACTAATTCGGAGCTGAAATAATAGCTCTATATTAAACTGGTATTTTACTACAAATGGTGGAGGAAAAAAGCTGGCATTATTAAAGATTTAATCTGAAAATCAAACCAGAGACAAAGGGTATTTCTCAATTTTATCCGGAAAACTGAGTAAATACAGGAAAAGCGGTTATTTGTGGTATTGCATGCTGGTTTGTGAAACACAGTGTGTTTGAATGAGAAAGGGTATTTGTTTAACTCGAGTTGTGAGAAGAAACTGCAGTAAATAAGTAAAAGTCGCTCTAAAGCGCATCAAAGAGACAAATGAGCGTGTCCCTCGCTTGAGCTCTGAGTGAAGGCCTGTATAGTTTGATTTGTAAGTGCGTGTCCCACTTTCAAACTCCGCTATATTTTCAAATCCCCGGTGTGGAATGTTTAAAAAGCTATTTAAATCATTCTCAGCCATTTGATTTCACGAGTGAATTCAAACGCACGGCGCTCAAAGGAAGTGGCCAGTCGTTTTGAGAAAGGGGAGATTGCGCAATCGAGTGTTTGTGTTTATGAGTGCGGTCTAAACAGACAAATATTCGCATAAATAGCCCTGAGGCTTTGATGGGTTATAAGTAACCCGAGATAAATGTATCTCGTCCTAAATGAGTGAGATTATATGTGCTATAGAAAATTCAAGTCTGAAGCGTGAAGCACATTTTTCTTCTGCCTATAGGCACTGAGTCGTCATAGCGACCAGTTCAGCCACGTGAGATTTGAGCATATAAGCTAAACTGAAACAAAGAAGTTTAGCAGCGTAGCAAATGCAATGCGGTAGCATTACGGCTAGTGATTAGCACATAGCATTTAAAGCTTGAATGCAGTGTTGGTGGAAATGTGGTTCACAGCTAACACTAATTCTCTCTCTCTCTCTAGTCTCTCATTTAAAAGACTAACACGTTTTAAGTTGGCTGTGTTAATGTTTCCCAATCATCAGTGTTAACAAGTTCACAGGTTGGTTTAATATAACAGCTGATTAAAGTCTTTTACCTTTGTGGGACCAGCTTAATAACTGGTGGGTTATTAGAAAATGGTTTAATATACTGTTGATTATATGGTGAGTTTGACTCATTCAATTATAATGGCTTTTATGATTTTAAAACACATCAATGGATAAGCGCTATTGTTAGGAATTTTTAATTGTTAGTTGAATGTCACAATTGATTACAAATTAATTTTGAATTAATTTCATTTAATGGAATTTTCAATTCCTGCTTCCAGCAACAATAGCATCCATTTATGAACCATAAACGCCCTTATAATTTGACCACTACAATAGAGCCTTAAGTTATCAAGAGGAAATTTTTAATTTCGTTTACAAGTAGGATACAGATTAGTTATTAATTATTTTATTGTTAATCTTTTTTTGGTGTTAATGACGACGAGGAATGCTTAAGTTTGGAAATTATTTGAATTACTATTATGGGAATCCAAAACTAGTGATTTAGAAGCTGTAAATTAATTTAATAATTAATTATGAATTCGAAAATTCTAATTACATTTAATAATTAATTACACTTCCTGTTTACATTTTGCAACAATATTGGTTTGTCAACTCAATTGCAGATTGCATTTGTAAATTCTAATCCTAAGTGAATCCTATTAATTTTAATTATAACATCATAAATTTTAATTAGAAACCAAATTCTAATTTTAATTCCAAATTTCAAACTTAAATACAAGTCTGGCTCTATCTGTAGGCCATACTTCATTTCTTAGGTGAGCTGATTGACTCAAGTAAAGTTAATAATAATTTAATTAAAAACAATTTTATTAAATTAAAATTAGTCCTCTTACTTAGGCCTGAGAGTAGATAGTGCTCCCCTAGTGTTGTGTTGGAGAAGTGACAGTGAAACCACACAGTCAAAATCACTTTTCACCAATCTGGAGCATAAAACGTAACCTTCTAATTAGAAAACCCCAAAAGGGGTTAAGGTTTCTCAACCTAGGTCAGTTGGTTTATCCTGTCTTTTCTCCCTGTTACTAACTTCCAATTTGACTTGTTTGCTTAAGACTTGGCCGGGGAAAATCACGAATAGAGCGAAATGTCACAATTGAACAGATGTATGTGAAACTTGAGAACTACATTCAAAACTGTTTACCCTTTTACCCTCTATTGTGAAATCCTATTCCCCCAGGTTAAAGCAGGTGCAATGAGAAGATAGACATCGGCAAAAGTTTTAACACGCAGCGTGACATACGCTGACCAGCGTCGCGGTATAAAATCCTGCCATTAAGGGACAAGTACTGTCATTGCTGTTATTTTCCTCCAAGGAGAAAATTGGAATAGCAATACCAGTCTTATTACAAAAGAGAAAATCTCGCCTACAATCCTCTGATTAGAAGCGCCCTTCTAAATCAGACTTAACAAAGCGAAGAAAATCTGCTATTAAAAAAGAGACCTGTTTAGTGCTATTGTCCTTGTGTACCCATTCTGTGTGTGTGTTTTTCTTTCTCTGCTTCACAGCGGGGCTGCCTTTGTGTGTGCCCAATAATTTATCTGCAGAGACTACAATTAGAAGCACCTGCCAGAGGACCACAAACACAGAGACACAATCAACACTAGCATACACTACACTCTGCACATTTACACCCCTGTTTGTTTTGTTTGTGTTTTGTTTTTGCTTTGTTTCCTATTCAAGGTCTGTGTCAGTTCGGTCCAAGATCCCCCTGACCCGCCAGAACATGTCTCACGAAACAGAACATGTCGGTCACTGGGAAGGACTGGAAATGTGGCTAAGTGTTACAACGGGCAGCATACTCCCTAAAGCTGCTGAAACACTCCAACATCAGACACAGAATCAACTAGATGACAGCATCGCAAGCATTATGGGACAAGACCCAAGTCAAAACTACAGTCCCAGAAGAATTAGCCAAGATCACCGGTTCTTAAGCCACACTCATCGCCACCCTCAAACTGAGCGACAAGCACGCCGCACAACGCCAGCAGGAGCTGACAAGCGCCCAACGACGCATAGAGCAGCTGGAACGTGAAGCTCAGGGTACGACAGGAAGGGACCGATGAGGTGGAGCAGCAGGACACCGAGGAGGAGACCAACAGGCTAAAGAGACTCTAGAAGCTACCAGCCACGAAATGCAGCAGATCAAAGAGGACTTCGCTGATTGTGCAGACAAGCTACAGTATGCAGAGAAGCTACTGGAGAAGGCAAAGACTGACTTCAGGGACAAAAACAGCAGAATCAAGGCCCTCGAAGTTCATTTGGCTGAGTCAAGGAATGAGATCAGCCGCCTAACACAACAGCTCGACTACGTCACAGAGGAGTCTGAAAGTTTCCAAGAGGAACTCAAGCATGCTTACGAACTACGCCATGAGCCGTCAAGGACAGGACGTGCACCAACCGCACCCCTGCCAAGCAGGACCAAGTCACCTGGGCCTGGACTGACACGTGAACATAAGACAGAGGGGGTGATGTTAAAACAGTCACCAGCGCCGTCTGAAGAACTTATATCACGACAGAACCAGAAGAATCTGCTGCAGCCAGCCGCAGATCGTCGCACAAGCTTGGACCTAAAAGACCTTGACAAGCTCGCCCAAACGTTGGCAAATTCAACCCCAGCGTGCCAAACAGCCAAACGGTCCAAGCGTATCTGCAAGATATTGATTTCCATCTGGAAATGCGACCTAACGTTACGGACAAAGATAAACTCTATTTACTCCGAGCGACATCCAGCCCTGAAGTACGCAGCTTCCTGGACCGCAGCCTGTTAACACAAAGACTGATTATCAACGGCTGCGAAAAGCCCTTATTAAAGAGTTCGCCGACCCTGAGTCCGATCAAGGCTTAGTGGCTGCCCTGGAGACGAGACAAGGGCGTCACGACACTCCTCAAGCTTACTATAGTCGACTCAGACAAGCATATTTTGGAACTCAATGATTCTGACATGGAAGATGAACTGAACTTTAAAACTCTCTTCCTCAGGAATCTTCATCCTGGCATAAGCCACCATCTTGGCGTTCTCGCATGTCCACGAACGATGAACACTCAGCAGTTGCGAGACTTGGTGCAAAAGGCCTACTACAAACAAAAGATGGCCTCAGAAAAGAGCACAAAAACCCCAGCAGTTCTTGATTTCAACACGCAACACCATGAACTGGCTCTAGAGGGCACCCAACGCCAAGACAGCGCTAAGCCACCACACAGAGAATGGAATGCACCCCCGTCCAACAGAGAACGAGACTCACACGCTGACACCCGACCTGAACAGAGGTATGACCGATGGGATGGACCGCGTGGACGTCAACGCTCACCTGGACGACACTGGGAGAAGTGGTCTCATGAGAATCAGTGGGAAAAGGAAGATGAACCAGAGTCAGCCTGACTAGCTGTCAGACGGAACGGCAGTGACAAGCTGAACAAATCAGCCCCAGAAAACAGCACCGCTTCACCTTGCTCTCAGAGAACAGTAAACACCCTAACTTCAGATGGACATGAAACCCCACCTGAAAACCCAGCAACAGAGTTAAACACTAACTCAACACCCAATACTCCAAATCACAGCAGCGTCCAACAAACACCTGCTGATGAAACTCCAAGTTCCTGAAAGTGCTGTCTCAGTCACCTGCCATCCCTCCGGAGAACACCAGATCAGGTCTGACATCCTAAACGCTTTCCTCCCAAACTCCAGCCCCTCAAATGACCAAAACGATGCCCTCACCACAGCAGGTGCATCACATGAAGAGTCCTGGACCTTTCATGCCCTCCCACCCAACCCTACAGTGGCAGCAGTAACCCGCCGCCAGCACGCCACTGGCGAGCACACACCTGCCTCCTCCCACATCTCCCTGTCGCCTCAGTTCGCTGCTGAAGACCTCCTCACCCTCCAACATACGGACTCAGCCATACAGTCCATTGTAGCACACCTGTCCGACCCTTGGAAAATCCCATTTCCACCTCGGACCTCGAACATCATCCGACCTCCGCACGCTCCATTCGATCAAGCACATGCTGCATCTACGAGACGGTGTCCTCACGTATGTCCCTGAGCCATCCACTGCTCCAAGGCTCGTAGTCCCTCATGGCCAAGGGGATGATGTTGACACGCACGCACGATGCACCATGCGCAGGACACCACGGAGTCAAGGCCACCTATGAAACACTCAAGCAAGTAGCATACTGGCCTGGCATGCAGCAAGGCGTAGCAGAATACGTTAAAGGATGCCTGGTGTGTTGCCAGTTCCAACCGCAAATCCAAACCACCGAGCACCACTGCAAAGGAAAGGAATGACCTTCCCATGGTCGGACCTCCAAATAGACTGGGTAGGACCCCTACCACGGTCGACGCGGGCAACAAATACTTCCTCACCGTGGTCTGCGAATTCACAAAATGGATAGAGGGCCTCCCAGCTCCCAACGATACAGCAGAAACAACAGCCTGTCTGTTATTGAACCATATCTTCTCAAGATTCGGATTGCCTTTAAGGGTCAACTCTGACCGCGGAACCCACTTCACCGCTGAAATTATGCAAGACGTATGGAAACTCCTGGGCATACAGGCCAAACTCCACATAAGCCATCACCCAATTTCTTCCGGTCAAGTGGAACGGGCTAACAGAACAGTGGTCAGCATGTTAAAAAAATTCGTAGCCACCAATCAAAAGGATTGGGACATTAAACTCCCTCTGGTACTGATGGCCGCTCGAGCCACACCCCATCAATCTACCGGAATACCCCCGTTCACAATGATGACAGGGAGAAACATGACGCTACCACTACACCTGCTGTACCAACCTGGTGACCTGAACCTCGTCACCGCCTACAACACTCACCAGTACCTGGAAGAGTTACATCAGCACCTGAGAACAACTTTCGCCCGCACAGCAGCTACAACGGTGCGGAAGGCCGAAAAAGCCTACTACGACCAAAAGGCCTCTCACCATGAGCTCAATGTCGGAGATCAAGTGTGGTACTACAGTTTCGCCCGACCAAGGCCGAATGCTCCCCATCACCTGTCAAAGAAGTTCCTACCTCACTGGGCCGGGACCCCATGAGATTGTAGACAAGCTCTCACCTGTTGCCCTATCGAATCAAAATCAGACAAGGGCGCAGCGAGCCAGTCCTTCGATGGGTCCATCGAAACCAGATAAAGAGGCCCCTGGGCTCTGGCCGACATGGAAAGGGGAAGATCAGACCCACTGACACAGACCGATATGCACCACACGCACCATATGCACCACACAAGCATTAGTATTGATATGTTAGGAAAACATATAGCAACCATGCTTAGACACAACCCATATTCTCTCCTCCACAGCACTGCTAGGACCAATCTAGTAGCGAGGAGTTACCCTCAATTTTTGTTTTTAATTTTTGCTTGATTTTGATTTTGAATTTTGTCTTAATTTTTTTGTTTTTTCCTCGTGTCTCACTTTGTGTTTTCCTTTCCTCTCTCACTTTGAACCCCTTAACCAATCCGTGAATACAGGTCCTGAAATTGAGATCGACTGCCGTCAGTAAAATCGTTGTAATTCGCTGTGAGAACCGTTGTCAACCGATCGAGGCCACCCGCCAAAATCATGAACGACATGATACGCGATGTAAGTTCCTTGATCGACAACTTAGCCATGAATAGGATTCCGTGCCCGTGATACCTCTTAGCCTTGTTCAAACATCGTAACCCGCCACCGGGCCCGTTAGTCTCATCCAAACCCATCTCACCCCTTTCCCGGCAGCGTTATTCCCATATACGCAAACCGGAAACAGGTGACTTTGTTTTCTTTTCAGTTTGCCCATTATTGACGTTAATAATGTTTACCGGCTTAAAATGTTGTGAATGTTGGATTTTGGCAAGGGAACACCTATGTCAAAATCCACACTCCCGAGGTCGCGTATCACGATAGCAACGAACAGTTGTACTTGGCTCCAAAGCTAAAGATGTGTACGCTCACTAAAGACATTCACTTCCTCCGCCCGAGTAAACCTTTGATAATACAGAGGGCATCTGTGGCTTAGAAGCCATGAGACCCGGACGCTAGCTGCCCGCCGACGCAACACCACGTTCTCAGGTTGAGGTAACACAAGCCGAAATTGTCGGAAACCGATGGCTGGTGAACACCCCAGCCCGAACGGCTACCCTCACATATGATCAACACGACACCGCTCGCCGCATTAGTCTGCCTAACCAAACGTTATGGATCACAGTCCCTAAGGGCTCGATCCTCCATATTGACGAACTAGCATTGTATCACCTCACCGCAGTATCAGGCGAAATCGAATCTCACCCTTTTTCAAGCAGCATTCCTTTGTCCTCGATCCAGAATTGGAAGAAAGGATCAAGGAGGAAGGAACGCAGCTTATTGATCTGACACCGGTTGACACAGCTTTAGAAGCTATCGCTCGCCTTCCGCCCGCTGGCGCGCCAATTATTCGGTCCTGGTCTGCCGCTGACACGGCGCTTTGTATCTCTACTATAGTAGGATATGTTGTGACTTTGACACTGGCCTTCCTCCTACACAAGCGAGTGAACGTCGTTCAAGAGTCTCTCAACAAATGCACGTCAGGCATCCCTCGCCTTTTTCGACGTGGTAATCTCGACCTAGAATCCGAACCCGAGAATGTGACCAACCTGATTGAGATCATGCCTATACCGTCTCGTGAAAACCCCGACAATTAAACCAGTCAAAATGACCCAATTGTCAACGATGCTAAACAAACTAGCCCTATGTCTTCTCAAGTTTCTCACCTGTTCCTTTCCAAATTACCCTGCACCAGTTTTCAGTCAGTGATAGAGATCTCGTTGGTGTCTTGTGTGTGTCCATTCTCTCTGCCTCTTGTTCCAGTGCCTGAAGATGTTCCATCGGGTACATCTCCACACAAAAGGGGGATGTGTAACACAATGTCGACCTGAAAACACACACAGAGAATTCCAACCCAGCAACAGAAATGAATTATTACCCAAAAGTCCTCCCTTCCATGCAAAAGTGGAGAGGGTCAACGACCCCATCACTAAACGCTCTCGTGCAAAGGTGCGGACGGCTCGGGAATGGTTCTGGACACCGTCAAGCTACATTCCAGAGCATAGTTCAAAACCCCCATTTAAAAACAAAGCAGGACTTTTTCTCCGTCGGACGGACCAAGGAAAACCAAACTCCTTGCCTTTTTGACACGTATAACTATTGCAACTACACAAAATAAATATATGGATATTTAATGTGTACTTCCCTCATAGGCATGATGTGATGATTTGAGTGCCAATTATTTAGGACAATGTGGGAATTTTAATCATGCTTTAAAAGCTATAAACTGTAATGTGTGTATTATTATGCGGTGTTTGATCTCTAAAGAAAGCTAGACTCAGATGTGACAGACTGTGGTGATGACCGTTAAATTGTAATACCCTGCATAATTATACACGTATAAAGAGCCATAAAGTTTATCCTTCCCAAAAGTGATGAGACATCACAGAACTGTTGGTCCACCCAGCAAGCCTGGACATGGGCGGGCTCCGCCCCATCTGACCATCGGATTCGACAAGCCGCCCGTGGGGAGGAGCAAGTTGGACTGTTGAAAAACAACGCCAGTTGCAAATCGCTCTCTCTGAAACATGGCGTGACTCTCTGAAACATGCTCTCTGGAACATCTCTCTTTAACATCGCTGGAGCTGCGCTCGTAACTTCTCTGCCTGTTCGCGCTCTTACCTGAACTTTGTCTCGACACCGACTAAACCAACCATCTATTCGAAGGCTAGAAGGCACAACATCAAAGAACAACGAGCTGAACGCCTACGGACGAAAGGAAAGCTTTCTGTGGCGTCACGCGGTAGCAGCCACATCTCTCGTGTTTCCACCGAGAGCACCCGAGACGCACGAACCAACCCACGTGGTTCCCGAGCACAAAGACCAGAGCAACGCATTTGAAGGAAACAAAACAACTTCAACCTGCTTCTGTCAACAAGCAAGTACATTCTAACTAAATCTATATTGCTGATTGAACTGGTAGAATCTGATCTGAATGCAGTAACAGAGCAATAAGGCATCTGTCGTGATCTGTCCGGTCAAGTCAAGCGTTTAAATAGCTAAAAGGGCTAACTTTAATTTTAGGAATTACTTACCAAAATCCCTTATGCATGTCTTTGTATGTATGTATGTTTTGTGTGTTATCAGTTAATCCATTTATGTTAGAATAGCAGTATTACGAATAAACCATTTTTCATTTCATTAAGAATTGTCTCTGGAATGTGATTTGAAGTTTTGTTCCTTATTTGCCATAAAGAGAAAGCTACCTAAGCTCGAAGTTGATATGCTGAGGCTAGTGTTCGTGGACGGTCACTTAATACAGTATAACTAAGTTAAATATTAATATTACTTTTAACCAAGCAATATTTAATATTTAATAACTAATTCCCGGAGCTGAAATAATAGCTCTATATTAAACTGGTATTTTTACTACACACGTTTAGCCACACAAAGCCGATGCCTGTCACAGCTCCAGCTAAACGACCTGCCTCAACATCACGGCATCGGCTGAGAAAGAGCACGGTGCGACAGCTACAGCGATCTCAGTCTCAGCGGAGAACACCAGCAGAGTAGCTGACAGACGCCCGGATCCACTTACCATCCTGCAGACGCTGATAAACTCAGCCCGGCTCTCACACACACACACACGCAGCGGTCTGAGAGACCAGACGTACCGGCACAATAGAGCTCAGGAAATACCAGCAGGAGACGCAGATAAACGGAGGATATGAGGCTCTCCTCCAGGAAAATCACCAAGAGATTTCAGCACAGCGGCTCAAGATATGATGGAAAAAAATGATCTGTGGCAATATCAACGCATTGTAAGATAAATACAATCGAGTCGAGTAGCAGAAGTGAAATGCTTTCTGTTTGATCTGATGCTCACAGAACTGGATATATCTCTCAGTCCAGCCAGATCTAATCAGACCGGCTGATTTTATTCAATTCCAGGAGTATAAAGGTATGGTTGTGTTTGCAGGGCACTAAACGGCATGTATGCATGAATCAAACCGGTCGCTGTACATGGTCCTCCTGTCTCTAACTTGCCTCTCAAACGTTAGAAACATCTACAGCACCAAACACGAATGCTGCGGGAAACACTCGTCACAGAGGAGCATGTGTTGACATGCAAGCAAAGGCCTCGGTCAGTTAATGTGCACTAATCAAAGTGCTTTGAAAATATGAGACCGGGCTACATTCATATGCAGAGGTTTATATTAGATATGCTAAACCAACTGACCCCGTTTAACTCAAGCACATCTAGTAATGATGCATACACAGAGTGAACTCCAATCACAGTCCTGATGTGGAATCACAGTTCACGCCATTATATCTTGAGAAAGCGTCACATGAAAGTTTTAAAGATTCCAAATGTGAACTGTATTTATTGTGTCGAAACAAATTGAAAATTAGGACATATTGAAAGACTTGTCTTTTTTAATTGAGTGGATACGATTTGTGAGCTATGCAGCCTGAGCAACATGCAATCGATATATTTCTGGAGAAAAATTTACATTTTAAATACACAAACCTACAGACGTGGACAAAAATGAAACCCTACCAAACCCTTAGATTTGATCAAAATACATGCACAAGCATCGAGAGTCATTACACACTAACATATTTGAGCAACTACTGGAAGCTCTTTTCCTGGGAACAGCCTTGACTAAACGCCGTTTATCCCTGCCAAGCGCAATACATATGATGCCAATCAGAGATCAGTCTGGATATGGAAAGAGCATTTAAAAGGGCATTTGAGCACCAGCAGGGATTTAGCCTCCTGTAGGGCCGACCGCCGAGTGACATTTCACACAGCTGACTAATTACAGGTTAAGAGGCTTGATCCAAGTTCATTAAATCACATCTAGACCAAGCATTGACACGCTCCATTCACAGACTGTGTCTAAAACTCCCGGTTACTCAATGCTAGGGTTTGTGAGAGGTTGCCAGGCAGTTATTATGAGCTTGCTGGAGCTCAGATGAATGAGTTACGCACCAGTGTTAGACGCTTGGGCTTTGATTATAAATCCTGATAACGAGCATCAGAAAGCGCTCTGCCTTCGATGTTTCAGCACTCATTCAAATTTATGTAAACTGGCAACTTTTAAAACTTCCCTAACAAAAATGAACCATGGTTTTACTATTAAAATAAATAAATAAATCACTTATATATATATATATATACAAAATAAATAAAAATGGTTACTATAGTTAAACCATGGTAAATTAACCTCACTAAACATAGTTTAACCACAGTATTTGTACAACTGTGGTTATAGAAATTATAATCAATACGCCAAAACAACAACACACACACACACGTTCACTATAACGAAACCTTGGTTAATTTTCGTAAGCATTGTTGTGGTCTGTTTCTGAGAATTCATCAAACTAATGAAGATGCTTTCTTAATTCTCCGGTGCTTTTTCTATTTGCATGTAGTCATCGGATGCCAAGTTGATACGATTCGTTAGGGTCTTAATGAAAAGTCTATAACATACTTTGGTTAAAACTTCTCAATGGTAGAGTAAAAAACACCTCTTCAAATCAGCTCTGTTCTCATTAAGACATTTTAGTGCATGTTGCTTTAAATGCTAATGAGCTCTGCTGACTCCGCCCCTCTCTTCCGTGGAGTGACGAGCAGCACTGTTTACTTCAGCCGTGAAACAAACTCTTATGCTCACTTCTTCTATAGATGGAGCTGCATCACGAATGATTCGCGTGAACATAGATGCATATATGTAGATTAGGGATTGATGCATTCCAGTGGTGCAGTCTACGTGATACGCAGGTATACGCCGTATGAAGATGAAGAAAACGAGGCCGATGCTATCGTAACGTACGAATCGTGGTAGAGTATACATTATCATTATAACAGCAGGGGATTGTTGGCATATAAGAACAATGAATGATTTCAATAAACAAAAAGTTAATATTTAGTGATTTACATTGTCTGAGTATTGCATGATTTTGCTTTATTTCGTCAACTACAATAGTTTAATAAACTCACAACTGAGCCGCTGCACATCTCCATTCAAACACAGCGTTGATTCGTTTATGAATTAATCTGTGCTTAAATTAATCTAGTGAGTCGATTCAATTACTCATTCATAAAGACAGTCACTGCCTGAGTCCCAATGTGCATACTAACCATCCTAAATATGATATTAGTAATGTCCAATACTATTTGGAGTAGATTTGGAGCAGATTTGGGATGCAGGGACTTGCTTTGTTCCCGAATGAATCAGCCGTTCGAACGAATCAATTGATTCAGTGATAAAATAAGTAACTTGCCGCCGCCTAACGGCAGTCTTAGTTTCATTTTTAAAGTATCATTTCAGTTATTTAAATCATTGAATTTCAGTTATTTAAATCATTGAGAAAAACTCATTTTATTCAAATTCAGTGCATTAGAGCATCTTTATAAGTAGACAAACTCCAGCAAACTCCAGTTTAGCTGCGAACAACGCGAGAGCAACAGTTTTGAGTTGAAAAAAATCAGTCCAGTAACTGAATTTAGATTCAAACAGAGACAAACACAGCGCATTGATAAAAGCATCAGCTGCAGAAAATACAACGTCTGGAGTTCACCATATCACAGGAGAATATATTTCACGGCAGCTTGCAGAGGCTGAATTTCTCGAGGTGACCTCCGCCTGAATTCTCAGGCTAACTCTAAAAATAACCCAGAAATCTCCCATGATGCAGTGCCTCGCTCTGACCAGCCAAGTTCAAAAGGAAAACAATACTGCTTCCTCTAAACTGGTCCAACACTTCTGCAAGCTGCCTCTAACTGAGATCCGGTCCACACTAACATGGCCAGGTTTGGGGCTCTGGACACTTGTGTGTTGGTCAGTCACATCACAGACCTTTTCCTCCAAACACACCCAGTGATCCAGTGAAGCATGAAGCACTTCTCCCTGAGGAAAACGTCACATTACAGTTCTCTTTTCGTTTACATGAGGTCCCACTGTGGTGCATGAGATCCAGAGTCAACATCACACAGCGTTCACACACAACCCGCTCCACTTCTGATGTGTCGTTCTACACAGTACACACTAGGGGTGTGCGATATTGAAAAAAAATGATTTCTCAATATTTCGATAACGATAATTAGACGATATTTTGCAGAGTTTGTTACTGTGCTGATATCTGACTACTGTGGACAGCTGCAGTTTATGATATTCTTCATATTCTGTGAGCTCCGTTCACATCAGTGATAAAATGTATATTTTAATTTAAGTTTAAATAGATTTGTACCTTTTAATGAAGCTATTTTTTTCTAAAAGTGTACATCTTTTGAGTCAAATTGTTACATATAATCAGTCAATTAAGATACACATTTAGGCTGTTACTAAACAAATGAAACCAGTATCATCAAAATGAATCTCTGCAGGAGTTGCATCTGAAGGTGTTTAGATGTATTTACACACAGTTTAATGCAGCTCAGAGGGACATGGAGTGCTTTAACCAGTTACAAATGCATCATTTTACGTTTTAAACAAAACATTGAATACTGATATTTAAAATTATTTAAAAAATGAAAATAGACTTTAAAAGTGAAATTAAACCACCAGCAGGTGGCAGCCGTCACTGTTAATAAGTGAGTCGTTGCAACTGAATCGAATCATTTAAACGGCTCATTGATTCATTCAGGAACGATTCACTATCATGTTGCTCAGAGACGCAAAACATCGCTGTAGCTGTTTGGAATTATTTTTGTCAGCGAAATGCAGCAAAAACAGGCAATATGGTGTCTAAAATGTAAGTCGCTTGATATTAGCTTATTGTTTATTGAACTGTTGTATAAAATCAATATTACATTTGTAATCGTGCTTAATTTTGGAGAAAAAATGGCACCCTTCCTGTGATTTGAATCATATGAAACGTAAATATATACATTTTCTGCCCCATATGTTGAATTTTGCGATCACTCTTAATGCATTTTAATCGACTGAATCATGCAGTGAAAGAACACGCTCTAAATGCGCGCGTGCACGGGTTAACCCCTTCATCACCACGCAGGCTAATGTATGCGTGCACTCCGTAATGTAGCTGTTTGGTTGGGTTTTTTCAAAATACTCGATATTGTCAAATTACACATCGTTAAAACAACAATTATGATATTATCGCAGACGATATATATCGCAAACCCCTAGTACACACAAATATAATTAAAAAGTTAAATTCATTCTGAACACACATGTGGCTCAACATGTTATTCCACAGTACTTCAAGAAAACAATGTGTGTGTGTGAGAGAGAGAGAGAGAGAGAGAGAGGAGAGAGACTCAACTCTTCTGTGCCTCCATGTGACACATTCACCTGATAAGGTCATTAACTACAACTGTTAGCAAGTTAATGTTTTCCGTGGTTTGGTTAATTTCCAGAAAGCCTGAGGGAAGAAGTGTAAGAGAACAGGCAGTGAATTCATCTGAATCTCAAAATCATGATCCTCCATATCGAAAACTCACTTTAGAAGATTCTGCATCTAACAAACCAATGAAAACCATCTTCACATCTACACAACACACTGACATGCTGAAGTCATTCACTGGCGATAAAGACTCACCTGCTGAACACGAGTGAATCGACAAAGACGACCAAAATAAAAGTAAAAATGTATTAATCAAAGCGTCTTGGCTGCAAAACCAGCTGTTAATTGGCTAGAGATGATCAAATACAGAAGCCCAGAGGGACTAGACACAACATCAGTTCACGCTCCTCCACATCAGACTTACTTCAGCAGGAGAAGGCTGATCTCGCAGCTCCAGCATCATCTGTCTGTGCCGATGCGCTGCAGAGAGCTCAGAGAATTACACAGCTTCACTCTACTCCAGCGCAGACCAGCTGATGTTTGTAAAGCACCCTATTAGCGTGCAGTGCCACCCTCAGGCTCAAACCTCACCAGCCTGGAGCCCTGGGGTGTTCCGGGCGGTTTCCAGGGTGTTGCTAGGCGCTCTCTGGGGTGTTCCGGGTGGTTTCCAGGGTGTTGCTAGGCGCTCTCTGGGGTGTTCTTGGGGGTTTCCAGGGTGTTGTTTGCTAGGCGCTCTCTGGGGTGTTCCGGGCGGTTTCCAGGGTGTTGCTAGGTGCTCGCTGGGGTGTTCTGGGCGGTTTACAGGGAGTTGCTAGGCGCTCTCTGGGGTGTTCCGGGGGGTTTTCAGGGTGTTGCTAGGCGCTCTCTGGGGTGTTCCGGGTGGTTTCCAGGGTGTTGCTAGGTGCTCTCTGGGGTGTTCCGGGCGGTTTCCAGGGTGTTGCTAGGCGCTCTCTGGGTTGTTCCGGGGTTTCCAGGGTGTTGCTAGGTGCTCGCTGGGGTGTTCCGGGGGGTTTCCAGGGTGTTGCTAGGCACTCTCTGGGGTGTTCTGAGCAGTTTCCAGGGTGTTTCTAGGTGCTCGCTGGGGTGTTCCGGGGGGTTTCCAGGGTGTTGCTAGGTGCTCGCTGGGGTGATCTGAGCAGTTTCCAGGGTGTTGCTAGGTGCTCGCTGGGGTGTTTTGGGCAGTTTACAGGGTGTTGCTAGGCACTGTCTGGGGTGGTGTGTTCTGTGTGGTTTCCAGGGTGTTGCTAGGTGCTCGCCGGGGGGGTGTTCTGGGCAGTTTCCAGGGTGTTGCTAGGTGCTCGCCGGGGGTGTTCTGGGTGGTTTCCAGGGTGTTGCTAGGCACTCTCTGGGGTGGGGTGTTCCGAGCGGTTTCCATGGTGTTGCTAGGCACTCTCTGAAGTGTTCTGAGCAGTTTCCAGGGTGTTGCTAGGCACTTTCTGAAGTGTTCTGAGCAGTTTCCAGGGTGTTGCTAGGCACTCTCTGAAGTGTTCTGAGCAGTTTCCAGGGTGTTGCTAGGTGCTCGCTGGGGTGGTGTGTTCAGTTGGACTCAGTTGGATTGTGATTATTTTTCCTATCGATATGATTAACTCCATAGTGTATTTCACATAATTCAAAATTATTTTGCACCATGGCACTGAGTGTGTTTGATCAGGACTGGAGCTAAAGTCTGCAGGACAGCAGAGGACTAGAGGTAAAAATAGAGAGAATTCTAAAGATATAAACAATTCCAGCCCTAATTTCTTCAGCCTTCACAACTTAATTTGATTCCACTAATGGAGGTAAGCATTTATATACAAACAGGAGTGTTTGTTGTGTGTTACTGGGATGTCAATACAAATGAATTAGCGCATCAGAAAGAGTCAAGAGCATCTACCGTCTGCTGCTGTAATGGACTCTCTGCTCTGCTGAGAGCCTGAAAGACATGCTGCTCAAGTTATACCTTCTGTTTCTCAGTTGGTTCAGTGCTATCTGCATTACACAGATACACACAGTTGGTTCATGTATCTGGACATCTGTTAGGTGACTGAAGCTCATCTGTGTAGCTGTAAGGAAATGTTTGATTCAGAAGGTCAGGAGTCTCGTATCCTGACAGGACGTTCACTGGGATCATTATATCCTGGGTTCTTCCAGGTCAAGGCCTGCATTTGTTGTCTTTTCAACACCAAGGTGCCACTGGGTCATCTCACTGAGGTTTAGAATGTAATGATGGTGAATAATAACTGACTGAACCAGATGTTTTAGGACAGTGAATATCTGGTATAAATGCATGGAAGAGAATCAGAGAACTGTCTCTGGCCACATCATGCTTTCTCATCTCTCTCTCTCTCTCTCTCTCTCTCTCTCTCTCTCTCTCACACACACACACACACACACACACACACACACACACACACACACACACACACACACACACACACAGAGCAGTGTGTTTGTGCATCAACATCCAGACAGATTTTAAAGTAGAGTCTGCATAAATGTCTTCGTTAAGTTAATTAAGTGTCTCAGTGTGGCTCTACATTCCACACACAGGTCAGTTGGAGGCTCTCGGTCACATGACATGAACAAGACCTATAGCATCTCTCCTTGTGTTTGACATCTCACTGGCCTGTTGTTCCAGTACCCGCAGTGCCAAACGCATCCCCCGACAGATTGTGGATCTTCAGAAAATCTAGTTCTGAACTGCATTGTTCTGATCCATTATTGACTGGTGTCTGTGACTGGAGCGGTGTTTGTGTCATAAATAACGTATAACGCTGAACACACTGTAGCAGTTCTCCGGGCTTCTGGCGCCAACGTCTTCCAGGGTTTGGGCAGTACAATCCTCTTCAGAAGCAGCAGTAATCCAGGCCTGTCATCCAGTGTTACGCCCGTCTGTTTACTGCTTCCTGTCTGTGCAGGGCACATCTGGAGGCGTTTAGGGCACAGCTGCAGCGCCACCAAATCCAGTCTGAAACACCAGCTCTGAGTCCAGAGCACCTTCAGACCACCCTTTTTGCACCCTCAGATTCCAGATTTCCAAATATTGTCCTATCATAACAAACCATACATCAATGGAACGATTATTTATTCTGCAGCCCATGCAGCAGGTAGGTGAAAATCAACATAAAATAATGAAAAGATGAAAAAGAGCTGTAGTGAAAGGGAACGGCATATCTCTGACAGAAGAGTTCATGATGGGTAAACTGTGCACACAGAACATCTGCATACTGCAGAACAGTAGATCAGAAATATTATTCCTCTAACAAGATATCTGAAAACCCATTTTTCCTGACTGGGCTGCTTTAAACCACACGCCCAGCCTGATCTAACAGCAGCCCTGATGCAGCGCTTGGTGTGGCTCTCCTAGGGTCACACAGAGCCATGAGAACCAGGCCGGGGTGTATTTATAGAAAAGCCTCAGTAAGGCCAGCATCTTTGGGTGTTCACAGGCATTCCAGAGTCACCACAAGACCCGGGCGGAGCCAGATAGACACACACAGACACACTCGTACACCAATATAATCCGCTTGCATTATTAGAATGTGTTAATGTTTCATATAAGGAGCTGTAGCACATCGGATAAACCCAGTTGCAGGACAATTCGTTAGGGATTCAAGCGTGTAGCGCTGGTCACGGATGAGCCGATTTCCAAGTAAAACTGATCGTACAGACCAAACCGTAAGTCGTAGAGACTTGAAACTTGGAGGGATGGTAGTACTCACAGGGCCTATAACGTGACCAATGCTCGCCCCAATCGGCCAGATGGGGGCGCTACAGCGATCCAAAGTACGAAATCGCTCATAACTCCTAAACTGTCAGTCGCAGGCTCAAGTGTCTTATGTCGTTGAAATCCTTGGCAAAAAAAAGATTTGATCGTGAGCCTGACGAAATTTTCGGGATTTTTTTGCAAATCCTAATGTTTTTGTCCAATCGGAACCAAACCAGTGCATAAAGATTCTCTGAAGAGCGAATATTAACAAATATTAAACAAAAAGGTAAAGTTTTGACTCACCGTTGCAAAGGGACGCCAAAACGTTCGAAGGGGGCAGGGCCACTTTTAGTAAAATTCCCCATAACTTCTGAACAGAATTAGATATCTTCAAATATCAAACTCGGAACAATTACGTAAGAGCCCAGAGTCATGGAGATTGGCCACTTGGTGGCGATATAAAACATAAAAATGGCTATAACTAGGCAAACATTTGTCCTATCAATATGAAAATAGCTGTGCACGGTCTTGGTCCAAAGTGCCACAAGTGTCTATGGGGACATTTGTGTATCTCAAAAAAACATGGCCGCCATTGTCCGATGAAGTTTGAGCACCCATTAGACAAGGTTAACGAGGCCACACGGAACGAAACTTGGTGGCCTGTTTGAAAGAAATCGGGGGGGGGTGTTGGTGGTTGAAAGAAAAAACACAGCAGTGCAATTCTCTGGACTCTCTACGTCAATAATGATCAAAAACATGTTGATATCTACACTTTGGGAAGCTATAACAGGGTGCTTTAGAAAAGGGGCCTGTCCAAATATACCCAAAAGCATATAGAGTCTAAATGAAAACTCAAAACGTCAGGAAACCCGCTGAGCACACGTGAGAGGTGATTCTAAACAAGCATGCAACGTTTCAGGGAGATCGGACCACAGATGGCGCTATAACAGTCATAAACCTAATAAAAACATCATATTTCAATGGTAAATCACCTGGATTTGCCAATAATGCCCTTTTAATAATTGATTTAGATGGTGGCAGGCTTGCTAAATATTTTTTTCTAATGCGCTTTAATACCTACAGTGCCTGAACCCCGTTAATCGCTGCTTAGACCTATATTATTATTATTATTTTAATGTATTGTTTAAAATGTATTACGATTTCAAATAAAGCAAAGACGAGAGTTTTCAGGTTGTGATTGTTTTGAATGATGTCAAATGTGACAAAGTAACAGCATTATTATTTGACGAAGATAGCACAAACTAGAGTGTTTAAGGTAGGACTGTACTACATCCCGGCTCTTATTTCACTTTATTCATGAACAGAGAGCTAGAGTTAACGAGGTTTGTAACAAGAAGTGTATTAGTAACTGATGTTATAACATACACAGAAGCTGCCAAATAAAACCATGGAGGTTCATTGTTGAGCTCGGCTGGACAAAATAATCAAATTATTACCAAAATGACTGCACTGCAAAACAAAATTTCACTCAATATAATAACTGGCTTTCAGATCGATTGTGGTAGTGGAATAGGTTAATTGTATTTATTTATTTATTTGACTCTCTGTTAGGAAACAAAAATGTTTAGTTAATTACAGCAACTAAACAAAGGCGCAGACATAAACACACACACACATACTCTCTCACACACACACACACACACTCACCCTCACACACACACTCACACACACACACTCTCACACACACACACACACTCACCCTCACACACACACTCACACACACACACTCTCACACACACACACACACACACACCTTCAGTCTTGAGTCAGATCTGAGCTAGAGTTGTGTAGGAGTCGAGTGAAGGGTCTTACACACACACACACACACACACACACAGACAACAGACACACACAGAGTTGTGTAGGAGTCGAGTGAAGGGTCTTACACACACACACACACACACACACAGAGTTGTGTAGGAGTCGAGTGAAGGGTCTTACACACACACACACACACACACAGAGTTGTGTAGGAGTCGAGTGAAGTCTCGAGGAGGGTGGAGAGATGCCACGAGGCGTGACGTCAGCACTCATAAAGCCTGCTCTAGAGATGCTTTTGTTGTGTGGTATTTAAAGCCAAGGCGGTACTGGACACACAGGTCGGAGAGGTTCTGGGAGGAACCGCTGGGTGTTTCCAACGACACAGAAACACAGACTGTGACCAAATAAAACACCAAACACTGAAATGAAAACCGTGCACTGATTTATTCATCCTCATGTCATTCTGTGGTGCGATGCATTAGGACGGGTTCATCAGACCCGGACATTTTCAGACTTGTAGGACCGGATCACTTGTATGGTATACACTAAGGCCTGAGCTCCTTTAGCTAGCATCCGATGTCTTCAGAAGTCTGATGAGGATCTCAAACATGAGCTCAGAGCTCGATGATCAGCGGTTTGAGGAGAAGCAGCATCTGCAGGCATGAATGAAGGTATATAAACCAGACTCGATGCTGGGAAACAGAAGAAACACTACACGGATGGAGATCGATGTCGCTCATCGAGATTCCACAGAACCGGACGGGAACGTTTGCAACCGGAAAAACTGGGCTCGGTGAAACCAGTGACCAAACCCTCTCTTGAGCAACAGCAGGAATGAGAAACTGCTCAGGAGAAGGGCCATGCATCCCATGATTCATAGCGCTGCAGCAAACAGCACATAACCTACCGCATCTGCTGACTGAGTCTTTGTCTCTGTATTTGAGCAGTCTGGATAGAGCTCCTTCATCATGTGTAGTGCACTTTACTCAAAGCCTGTACTGTGTGTAGCATGCTGTTATTAAAGCCTATAATGCATTATAGTTATTGTTGTAAATACACCAGCAGTCAAACCAAGCCTGCATTTATTTGATCCAAAATACAGCAAAACAGTACAATTTTTAAATAGCTAACTGAAAAATGTAATTTATTCCTGTGATTTCAAAGATAATGTTAGCATCATTACTCTAGACCCTTCAGAAATCAGTCTAATATTCTCTCAAAAAAACGTTATTATTAATATTTGTATTATTAAAATAGATGTTTCTTTGATGAATAGAAAGTTCAGAAGAACAGCATGTATCTCTTTTGATCAATTAACAGCACCCTTGCTTTAGCCCCCCCCTCCAAGCGTTTAATTGGTACAGTGTATAACTAGAGCTGGATAAAACGATATGAAGAGTGATAAATGTTTGATATAATGAGCATGTGTTCAGTGCAGCAGATGTGTTTACTCGGTCACGTGAAACGCTTGAACACACATGACTACTATTTACTGTAGTAACACTGCATATTAGTTTTATTACAGGAGTAATGGTGTATAATTATAATATGCATGTGTGGTTAAGCTATAGCACGTGTGCATTTATATTGAATGGTTTTAGACTGTTTTTCAACCTAATAGGCTACTTAAAAACCATATCGTTATATTTTACCATGCTATTGAGGTGCTATATGTGTGGTTTATCATGATATAAATGTATGCTACGATGGGTGACCTATGCTTAATTAAAATAAACCTTGGTCAGAATAAATGACCATATCAAACTGATTTTGATAATGAACACAAATGCACCTCTGCATCCGAACTCAAGCTGCTATCAAATGTGCATTACTAAGAGATATTATTATTATTATTATTATTATGAGGCAACCCAAACCTGTTTCTTGATTTGAAACAATATCACGCATCAGAACATGCAGAAACTAATAAATACTTGTTTTTAGTTAGATATTTATTTTAATGAAAATGAATAGTCTGTCACTTTGGAGCAAAAATATGGCTTTGAACTTTGAGATTTGACATTGATAATTATCGTTATCGACTAATATGAAAAAATATTGTGATAATATTTTGGGCTATATCGCCCAGCACTATGTATAATGTTACAAAAGCTTTTTATTTTAATATAAATGCTGATATTTGGATCTTTCTATTCATCAAATTATCCTGAAAGAAATGTACTCAACGGTTTTAAATATTGATAATAATAATAATAATCAGAAATGTTTCCTGATCATAAATCAGCATATTATGATGATTTCTGAAGATCATGTGACACTGAAGACTTGAGTAATGATGCTGAAAATACAGCTTTGATCACAGAAATACATTAAATACAGAAAAACTGTTATTTTAAATAGTTAAAAATATTTCACAATATTACTGCTTTTGCTGTAGTTTGGATCAAATAAATGCCGGCTTGATTAGCAGAAGATAATTATGTTCAGAAACTTGACTGATTGTGTAATTATAACCTAATTTAAAATGCATTGTGTAACGATGAAGTTATAATGTATTAACTGTGGTTTCAATTATTCACGAGATTGTATTATATTTAATGTATTATAATTACTTTAATAATGCATTATACATAAAGGCTTTAAGTGTTACCAAGAATCTTTAACGTTTGCATTTGGCATCCCCAGTTTGGTTATGAGTGAATAAAAGTAAACGTACAGTACAGTGGTCTGATCAGTGCAGGGACGGATCCGACAGCACCAGCCACCGAGAGAGAGAGAGAGAGAGAGAGAGAGAGAGAGAGAGAGAGAGAGAGAGAGAGAGAGAGAGAGAGAGAACACACTTTAATGTCAAAGAATACTGCAAACCAGACACAACAATACAGGAGTCACGATGAGTCAGGATTGCTGTGCTGTGATGATGGATTTTACGTGTTAACCCTTGACGGATGGAGACTGTCCCTTTAACACAATAACTGCACAGTCCTAATCTTAACACATGCTGAATTAATTTACTGTAAAATAAAGTGTAACAAGTAAGAAGTGTGAAAGTAGGGGTCGACCGATTATCGGCGCCGATATTAAGCATTTTACCGATTATCGATATCGGCCATTTTCAAAACAGATTTGCCGATAATTTTTTTTTTTTTTTTTTTATAATGCAAACAAACATACTATTTACAGGTGACATTATGTATTGGTGAATAAATAATACAGGTGAAATTATTTAATGTTTAAATGCATTATTTGGCTCGATGCAGCCTGTCTGAGCTCAACACTCTGTGAGAGTGAGGCGATCTCTCAATCTCTGAGAGCAATCTCTGCCCACCGCTCATCTGATATGTAGGGAGTCACGAGTCCGACCAATCAACACGGAAAACTGAAGGCAGTCTCACACCGAAAGCACATGCTAACGCTGCGTCAGTGATCACGCATCAGTTGTCTCTCAAAGGTAAGGCAGCAGCAGACGTTGCTGAAGTTGCAATAAATCACAATCCACTATGATGTCCGCGATGCGGAAAATGCGGGCGGAATCGCGGAATGCAGTCATATAATGGAATTTACCGTATAACGCAGAATGTCGCGGAATGTGTCGAAGTTTGGATGAATTAATCAAAAGTAGGTCAGTACACTTAAATCAACTCGTGCTATGGACTAGTATATATAAATATTAAGCCGCGAAAACACTATTTAAATATGAATCCTGCATGTTCTGCATCTCTGTTAATGAATGACACAGACGTGCGGTTTCATTTACTGCACACATACATACTCGAGCGTGTGATGCTCGCGGTGTTTTCAGCGTCTACCGTCTCACTAAATGAGGACATAAATACATGAACAACATCCCCAGAACTGCTCGGAGAGTCACTTCATGAGCATTTGACCATTTCATTTGAGTAAAACGATCGTCATATCATATATACATAGGCTACAGAAACTTAAAAGGTCCTCATGGCAACCTGTCAAAATATAAGTTCGGTTTAGCCAAATATATTACTGTGGTGCAGTAGAATATACGTAATACAACTACAACAATTATTACAACTTTTGTTGAGAATAATAACACAATACGCTATTTCTTCCATGTTTTAATTTTAATTGTAAACTCATTTGTTTGCCAAAAATAAAGTCTAACTCTCATTTGATTAAAATATAAATTAAATTCATGTTTTATGCCTTCATTTGCACTGTACTGTAAATTAAAACCAACGGAAATGTTGTTGTTATTAACAGTTTTCAGAATTAAAGACATGTTTAAAAGCATTTAAAGAACGTTTTTTGTCAGAGCTCTTGTTATTATTAATTTTGGCATTCATTTTCATTTTTACACCAGACACGTATATCGGTTCTCGGTCTACTTGATCTGTAATAATCAGTATCGTATCGGTCCTGAATAACACATTTCGGTCGACCCCTAGCTTCTCGTCCAGCACACTTGACCTAGAGACTTTCTCTGTCTTTCTCTGTAAACATAATTCTGTTCTGTTTCTACAAACCGAGCTGCTGCTGTCTGCACGTGTCTCTGTGTGTGTGTGTGTGTGTGAGAGAGAGAGAGTGTGTGTGTGTGTGTGTGTGTGTGTGTGTGTGTGTGTGTGTGTGTGTGTGAGAGAGTGTGTGTGTGTGTGTGTGTGTGTGTGTGTGTCTGTGTTTGTGTGTCTGTGTGTGTGTGTGTGTGTGTGTGTGTGTGTGTGTGTGTGTGTGTGTGTGTGTGTGTGTGTGTGAGACTGTGTGTGTGTGTGTGTGTGTGTGTGTGTGTGGGTGTGTCTGTGTGTATGTGTGTGAGAGCGTGTGTGTGTGTGTGTGTGTGTGTGAGTCTGTGTGAGAGAGAGTGTGTGTGTGTGTGTGTGTGTGTGAGAGAGAGAGTGTGTGTGAGAGAGAGAGATGTGTGTGTGTGTGTGTGTGTGTGTGTGTGAGCGAAAGAGTGTGTGTGAGAGTGTGTGTGTGAGAGAGTGTATAAGAGAGAGTGTGTGAGTGAGAGTGTGTGTGTTTATGTGAGAGAGTGCGTGTGTGTGAGAGAGTGTGTGTGTGTGTGTGTGTGTGTGTGAGCGTGTGTTTCTGTCTGTCATTGACGGCCACCAAATCAAGCCAGAGCCCATTTCTGCACTTCTGCCTCAGATCTAAGCAGAGATGTGTTTTGCGCCAGCCTCGATCCGCAGACTGTTGATTCAGCTGCACTTCAGAGAGGAACGTCTCGTCAGGTTTACTGCAGTAATGAGCTGTGTGTCTCAGCTCTATGTTGAGAGTGTGACTGCTGTAATGATGACTGTGCTCAAAAGCGAACGCTAGCATGCTGCATCAGCTGCAGTACTCTCAACACTGCTAGTAAACAGTATTTAAAACAAGCGTGCATTGTGGGCTACAGCCTCTCATACGGTCATGTACACGATGCAGTAACAGGAGTGATATAACAACAATCTACTGTGATCAGAGGCAGTGCAATGGTGTGTTGTTAGGAGCATCGATCCTGCTGGACAGAGCGGATTACAGCAGCGTGAGAGCAGATGGCCAACAGTTCCTTTTCCTCTCTTCAGCGTGACGCAAACACCTCTCCTGATCGAGCAGGGCTGCTGGAATCTGATCACAGAGCTCCAGTAACACCTGACCACGCGCCACGTATCAACAACACTGCCCCTCGGTGTCAGGGACTCCTGCTATCATGGTGCTAGGGCTGTAGTACTCGAGTCCGGTCTCGGACTTTTTCTATCGTCTCGGACTTGTCTTGGACTCGGACTTGTCTTGGACTTGGTCATCGGACTCGCCAAATGTTCAAGTTGGTCTCGACCGAGTCCAGCAATATATGCTTTTTTTTTCTCTTTCAAAACAAAGACTCGCTTGTTCCGCAAATGGGTAATGTAATTGCCATTGGTTTAACTCCATCTAGAACGGGCATTGTCATTGGTCCATCTAGAACGGGCATTGTCATTGGTCCCCTGTTAATTGCACAGCTGCGTCATATGAGTGTGCGCGCTGCGTGGAGGCATAAATTATCTTTATTTGGGCCACAGACACGCTGTCAGCAAGTTGCATAATACATCGAATTTAATGTTTTGCCACAATTAGATTTTTTATAAATCGAGGAATCGTGATTTTGAATATTACCAAACGCTAGAATTAGACACTTTGATAATAACAGTAAAGAGAAAAGAACAATCCAACCGCATGTCGATGCACATGATTAACCGCTCACGTGTGATGCTCTCTGGGTAACATTCACACAGAATGTGCTTTTGTGTTGATGCGGGCAGTGGATTAGGAAAAATACAAGAAGATGTGAGTTAAACATCTTTTAATAACTAGAGTGCCGCGTTTTTAGAAAGAGACGCGAGCGCAACCGTCAAACGCGTCCATGTTTACATAGAAAAAACAACGGAACAGCAGCGTAATCAAATATAAAACCTGTGAAGAAACTTACTGTACATGTACTGTATATCTGATCTTTCAGGTTTGCATCAGGGTGACAGGCTGAGAACTGCTGTTCATTGTTTTACAGAGCCTTTATAGTTAATAATAGCACTCTAGGTGTTATACCTTCAGTCATTTTGAATTGGAATTACTTGAGTTTTTTTGGAGCATTTGTCTTGTATTAATTCAGAACATATAGCCTAATATGCATAATATAAGTTTGTACAAGATGTAGTTGTAGTTCATCTTTTCTGCAAAGATATTTAGTGATTTGTTTAACATTTACATCATGAAGACAACGTCATGTGTGGTGCACTTAGAATATACTTTTCTTTAACTAGAGGGTTAATAAAGAGAAAGTTTCTTGAATCATGTTGTAGTTACATTTTCAAGTTGACTAGATAAAATCTTACAAAATCAAGAATTTTATATGTCAAATATAAGTGAAATTGCTAAACCTAAAATATCCTCCTGAGACGCCCCCAAAAAAAGTTTTCATGTCATTACAATGTTTAGAATAAAAAATTAAAAAATAATTTTAAATCACCAAATACATTTTTAGGTTTCAGGATTTTTTAATACTAAACTTTGTTTAAGGATGATTCTCAACTATGTTTTAAAATGTATAACAAAATGATTTGATATACTATTTTGTTTTATGCAATATGTGTGTAAAAAATTCCATAAACTGGTTTCCCATTAAACACATTGTACCTATACACTGTATCTAATTTGCATATTAATGTGTTGCTGTTGGGACAGAATGTTGAAAAAAAATCATAATGGGAGTAATACATGGCCAGATTTTCATAATAATATATGATATTTCATAAGCAAACTGATATATAATTTATTTCCCTATTCAATTGTTGTCTCCCAAAATGCATAATAAACATGCTTTTAGTCCTGGTGTCCTCTACAGTGAACATGTATGAAACTGATGTCCTGTTTCATAACAGGAAGTCATATTTGAATTTGAAAACCCATAACATTTTCCTGAGATGTTGCTTTATGACAAACAATCTGAAAATGATTCAGATTACAGAATATAATCATATTTCCATAAGAATGTAAAATGTTTCACTAAATTAAATATTGCCATCTTTAAAGGCATAGGAGAGGGTTTAAAAAACCTTTAGTATCTCTATAAAGCCCTGAATGTGCTCTGTGCAGGACATCCAGGCTTATAACTGTGACATGTGAGGTCTCAGAGAAATACACTAAAATAGAATGTCCACTACAGAGGCAAAAACTCCAAAGCTGGGTCTCAGGAGGAGAAATAAAATAGCCTAATTTGATCCTACAGTGTTGCTGCACATGCTTTAGATCATTACAAACAATAATGCAAAATTATTATATTAGAATAGAAGATATGCAGTCTCTCGTATCACATCAATTATCAATAATTAAGTATGTGGTTTTGAAGAAGATTTTTTTCTTTCTCTGTTTTGACCGTCTCATTTGGACTTGGACTTGGACTTGGACTCGAACCTCTTTGGACTCGGACTTGACTCGGACTCGAACCTCTTTGGACTTGGACTTGACTTGGACTCAAACCTCTTTGGACTTGGACTTGTCTTGGACTCGACAAAGGTGGACTTGACTACAGCCCTACATGGTGCATTGTGGGAGTTTTAGGGAGTGAATGCTTTAATGCACTGGAAGCTACTCTATAATGTCATGGGAGTTGAGGAGCTGCCAAAAACACAAATGAAAGAACAATAGCTCACGGCTGATGAAATATGTCTGGGAATGTATTGATATTCAACACCTGATGAACATACTTCACTCACTACACTACACACACGATATCTCTAGCGCAGAGGAATAATGTGACATTATTTCATAAAATCATGATTTACTGTTCTGTGTCCAGAGTACTTGTGTAATTGGTAGTAACTTTGATCAAACTTTGATTTGTTTGTTTGCCTTGCCTGGAGGTTTGAAGGTGATATACTGCAGTGCTCTGGATGGTTGCTAGGGTGTTGCCAAGCAGCCATGATATTCCGGCTGGTGATAGTTGTTAATAATATTAGGTTTAAATGTAAAGTCACTGTCAAGCAAACATGCGCTTGAGGCTGTGTGTGTCTTTTCAGACTTCACCTGTGTAATAACTACTCTCTCAGACTTCACCTGTGTAATAACTAATCTCTCAGCACTTCACCTGTGTAATGACTAGTCTCTCAGACTTCCCATGTGTAATGACTAGTCTCTCAGACTTCACCTGTGTAATAACTAGTCTCTCAGACTTCACCTGTGTAATAACTAGTCTCTCAGCGCTTCACCTGTGCAATAACTAGTCTCTCAGACGTAACAGGTGTAATAACTAGTCTCTCAGACGTAACAGGTGTAATAACTAGTCTCTCAGACTTCACCAGTGTAATAACTAGTCTCTCAGCGCTTCACCTGTGTAATAACTAGTCTCTCAGCGCTTCACCTGTGTAATAACTAGACTCTCAGACATAACAGGTGTAATAACTAGTCTCTCAGACTTCACCTGTGTAATAACTAGTCTCTCAGACGTAACAGGTGTAATAACTAGTCTCTCAGACTTCACCTGTGTAATAACTAGTCTCTCTCTCCCGAAAGCACACTCAGGAATCATTCCCAGAGCTCTCTGATGGAGCTCGTGGAGAGGGACACACCAGCGCTGAGTTATGGTTATTACACTCATGCGTCTGAAGTAACTGCATCAGAAAGAGTTCTGGACTTCTCCCGGTGTCAGTCACACTCAGGTTTGTTGGTGAAGCTCTGGATGAGAGCATCAGCTCGGCTTATGTGTGCGGCTTCTCCCGCAGAAACGCGACGCGACAACGCCGCGTTTGAGACAGAAAGGAGTCACTCACCGTGGCTGAAGAACGCAGTCCTCAAGCGGCTGCTGACAGTCGAGTTTTCCATCGCTCTGAAACCGAAACACCAGAATTCTGTCTTCTAGATACTCCTCTGTGGCAAATCCAGCGACTAAAGCAGCAGCTAGCGCGGACACTACAGACGGCTGGAGCTCCGCAGCGGGCGTGACGTCACGCGCATGCACAGCCTCCCCGCTGACGTCACGCGCGCCGTCAAAACAATCGCACATGGACGAGCCGAGAGGACGCTCACATCCTCACACACTCTGTATTTAACACAGCATTCACAAAGTAGCTCTTTCTAAACACTGATAGTAACATTATTACTACTGTAATATTTTCTGTAACGCACACGAGGAAGACTCAATGCTTTTAGAATTGTGATTTGTCTTTCAGATTTTGGCAGTGCTTTTTACTTGTGCAAAGAAATGCTCTCTTTAAATTATGTGCACTTATTCACACAAAAACACAATTATTAAGTCGTTAACTTTTATATTTTTGCAAGGTAAATATTATATTCATAAATGCATGCATAACAAAATGTAATTTATTTTTATTTGAAATGAAATATTTTAAAAATGACAATGCATATTAAAAACAAAAATAATGACATACTTTTAGATTTCATGGAGGAATGTATTATGATTATTATTATCTGATATAGTTCCCCAGGTGGGAAAAGTGCACTTCCATAATGTACATAAAGTGCTCTATATTCGCACACTAATATTGTACTTAATATACTAAAATATTATTTAGCACTTATTCATGATCATGTAAGTGTACTCTGTGCTATTTTGGGACACCATAAATATTAACTAAAATATATATATTTTTAAATAGAGATAGTATGTTAAAAGTGCATTTTAGTTCATAAAATGCACAAAGTAATGTTCAATTTAACTCCTGTCAGGCCAAATGCATGGCAAGTATAATGTAATCATGAGGATACTATATGAAACAAACTAATCTTGCTATTATTATGATTGATTATGGCGTAATTTTGAGTACATGTCCCCATATTCTTATCAAAATAAATAATGGCCAATGTTTTAATCATGATGTTAATTGAAATTATGTTAATCAAGGTGTCTTGCATGTCTTTCATGAGCACTTTCCTCTCTTTATGGGCTGTTTGTGTCAATGCACAGTAAACGACCCCTGCCTTGTTAGTGTATATGAAGCTCTTGCATGAGTTAATGAGAGACAGCAGTGTATCATCAGGAGCATGACTTTATTCTGTCCTGAATCACCTCCGTTCACCGCCAGTGCGTTTAAAGTGCAGAGTCATCTTCACAGCTTCAGTAAAAACATTCAATCACAGCAAACCATAAACTGAACATATGCATATCTAGAGTAAGCGGTGATGACATTAACTCATCCGCTCAAATCACACACACCTCGTTGGCAAGGCTAGCATAAAACAAAGGCACAGCAATGTGGAGAGGTAAAGAAGCATGGCTTCCAGCAGCATGGACCACCAGATGAGACGTCTATGAGCGTGTCCAGCCACAGAAACACTAACAATGCACTCTTCATCAGCTCTCTGTCTGTAATGGCTTTCATAGTACTGAGATATAGCTCAGCTAAACTGATGCACACGGTACTAACCAATAGCCATGTATCTGTCAGAATCACACTGATGGTGATCGCCGAGGTGCTTTATATTAGTAACTGCACTGGGATCAGATGCTGTTTCTGCTGCTCGGGGCCCGCGGAGCCATCTTACCATCAGCAGCCGCTTTCACACATAGTGCAAATCAAAGCATTTAGAAAAGAGAAATAGTGCTTCTGTTCAAGAAGAGCAAAGAAGAGGCTGTTTTTACTTTTTTCTGTCTGTAAACGTGCTTTCCTGGCGGTCCTCCTTTATAAGATCTGGTGGTCGTCACGAGAAGAGCTGGATCAGTGAGCACAGGACAGTGACACATGCAGAGCATCCATAGAAGATATTTACACCAGCGGTGCTGTGTTAGCTGAAGCTCACACACACCACACACACACAGACAGACACGCACACAAACACACACAGACACTCTCTCACACACACACAGACACTCTCTCACACACACACAGACACTCTCTCACACACACACACACACACACACACACACGCACGCAAACACACACACAGACACTCTCACACACAGGCACTCTCTCACACACACAAACACTCACTCACTCACTCACTCACACACACACACACACACACACACACACACTCTCACACTCACACACATGCGCACTCACACACACACACACAGACACACACATACACACACACACACACACACAGACACGCACAGCGCGACACACACACCGCACACACACACACACACACATGCGCCGCGCACTCACACGCACATACACAGACACATACACACACACACACACACACACACACACACACACACACACACACACAGACACAGACACGCACACACACACACACACGCACACACACACACACACCATCCCACATGCGGGTCTAAACTCGAGCGCTCTGATTGGCTGAGATCTCCGAAAACCACCTCTCCGAGATTCACCCCCGAATCAAAAGAAAGAAATAAGAAATATGCTTTTGCACAAGAACACGAAACCATAAAATACATTCATTACAACAAATACTAACCTGATGCAATTTAAATAATAAATCTTCATTAAAAGAAAAGGCTAAATTGTTTTATGCAAAACACATCATTTTTGATTTGGGGGAAAGAGTAGAGTCCATCCCTTGAAGCTTAGAGTGACCTGCATACATGTCCTTATTCCAATCACTATACAAAATAATGCCTGCACATATACAATATGTCAAACATTTACACTATAACTATGTACACTGCGGGACATGCCTGGCACGAGGACTATTAGCGTGACGTAAACACGGATGATGCTGCCGTCCCGTGTGTTCTGCTGCGTTCTCCTCGAGAGCTGCGTCAGAGAGACGTGAACGTGATCGGCTCCGCTGTTCCTCTGGGTGCGTGTGGAGTGGAGTGTTTCTGCCAGAAGTCCTGATGAATGAGGTCCAGCTCGGACACCAGATGAAGACCCATCTCCAGATGCATCTTCAGGTTCTCCAGCCACGACTCCAGCTTCACGAACGCCGGCCTGCAGCAGAGAGCAGACACACGGGTGCTTTAGTCAGAACAACTGCTTCAAAATAACTATCTTGTTATATACATGTCAGGGATGCACAAAACTGGATTTTGCTGATATCCGATAGTTTTCAAATCATTTTGGCCGATACCGATATATTTCCTTTTGTTTGTAAACAACACCAAGTGCATTAATTTTGGTTAGTTTTAACAAGAACCTATTTGTTAGAATGAAATAAAAAAATAGGACTTTTTTGACAGTATGTTGAAGCTTTTAAAATAACTATAATTAAACACTATATATATATATAAAGTTTGTGTTAACCCTAACATTATATTTTAATATTTAACATTTATAGATGGCCTAAAGTAAAAGAGCTTATGATTTGTGTAAAAAATAAAAGATATTACACATTAATGAATAAATCAGTATATTTATTTTAAGTGTCATGTTTGTGTTTTTTCATGTAAGCAATAGCTTCTGATCATTAAATCAAAACATATCATTCTTGAAGCAAAGCTTTGTCTGAATGATGATTATATTCACTGTTTTGGATCACTGTATTTAATCTGTACAGAACGACACGTCCGGTGTGTGAGAGAGTCAACCGTTTAAGTAAAATACACAAATAACATTTTGAATATCATCTTGTGTTTCTGAATAAATATAGTTTTGAAGTCATAAAATCAAGAGTTTGTTTTGATTTAATGGTCAGAAGCTATAGCTTACATTAATAAAAATCACAAACATGACGCTTGTAAGTAAGTAAATAATTTAATGTATACTAATGTTTTCATTTTTTTCAAATGAGTTATGAAAACTTAAATATAAGGAGCTCTAAAATATGTTTAGAATTGGTACAGCTCTTTTGCTTTAGACCATCTATTAATGTTAAATTCACTAATACAATATTAGGGTTTCAAATATATCGATCTGAAAAATAAAAAAAAACCAGCAGAAATTGATTTTATTAGTTATTTTCAAGGCTTTCAAATAAAAAAAACTAACCAAAATTATATAATTATATATATTATTTATATAATTGTTTATAATTTCCACACTGTTTCGGTGTTGTTTCAAAACAAAGGGATATATATATATCTGTTGGCTGTTGCCAACAATTGTTACAACAACTGTTGTAATTTTTTACAAATTATTTGTAAAAAATATTGGTATATCGGCTAAAATCTAATATCATGTATGCCTGACATGTTAATTTTGTGTGATTAATATGACATGAAGCAGGACGACTGTGTGTTGAGTCTATCAGAGTGCTCATATATGAGCCAAAAATGCAATAAATGAGGGCAAAAAAATGTTCTTCCGCTTATATTTATATCATATGATAAGAATTTTGTAATATCACACCAGCGAGAGTGCTGATTTCCTGATATCTGCATCCCTGCATATGTGACATTGATTTATATAGTCAATATTACAGTAGAACTGTTGAGCGCCTTTGATCATGATATATGATACATTCATAAAGACAGAAGCATGCTCCGATTCTGAATCAGTCGTTTGAACGAATCTCTTGAATTAATGACTCAATGACTTTTGCAGCTAATTAACCCTGATAGTTCA
>CM050417.1:31420438-31475438 GCA_027564155.1 Gymnocypris eckloni scoliostomus
ACGTGATGATCCGCGAGCGCAGGCTGTTAAAGTCCTGGCTGGGCGGCCGTGTGATGGGCGTGATGGGACTGGGACCCTCAACGGGGTGTCGGCCCATCCACCTGGTCCTCCGCGGGGCCGTGATCATGAGGGTCGTGCTCAATGGTCAGCTGCAGCAGACGACTGGTCTCCTGGATCAGCAGATCAATCTGACACACACACATGAGGCTTTGAGTCAAACACACATGATGCATGAATTGCAGTCTGAATAAAGCCGTCACATAGGGTTTGATTCACCTCATCCAGAGGAACGTTCTGGATCGGGGTTCCATTGATCTCCAGGATCCGGTCACCAACATGAATCGAGTTCTTGACGTCTGGACTGATGCACTCTGGGTCCACCCTGAACACACGGAGAAAACCACATTAAGGAACACACGCTTTCTCAGATCACCATCAGTCTTTAACCCACATTCAAATAGTATTCTGTATGTCATAACCATATTTTCCTCCTAGTTATTGCTCTGTAAATGCATCAGTGTAGTTGTAGCGGTGATGATGATGCTGATCATCACGGCTTGTGTCGAGGTCACACTCACTCAGCGACTCTGACGGTGTGCGTGCGCTCGGGATCGATGGACAAGACACGCCTCGCTTCCATCGGCGGAGGCGGGGATGGACACTAGCGTGACGGTGTGAGGAATCCTGGAGCAGGGCGAGTCGGGCAGGGTGACCGGAGACACGATCGTCTGATAATAACAGTGTCCACTAGAGGGAGATATCATTACCATCATCCAAGAGCTCAGACGTCACTCATGGAGATCATACATTCACATATCAGCACATCATGCACACAGACACCATGCTTATACAGCGTGTACATATACACAAAGAAGAGAGAATAATAAAGAAATAAAAAGCTCACATAGCTCACGGTCATTTTTACGTTTCATAGTGTTTTAAACATTTTAACAGTCTTACTGAAGAAACATAAAAGTCAAAGTGACATTAATAAATGTATGTGAAATTGTACTAATAAAATAAAAACAATTAATTCTGTATCCTTATTGCTTTTGTTTTCATAATCTAAGATACATCCTTTAAAGTAAAGCAATAATTAGTATTCATTAAATTAAATATAAAATCTGCCAAATCCATAATTTGTTTACGACTTTACAGGCAAAAAATAAGAGATTATAAAACATATATCATCAATATCAGTGCATCTCGATATTATAGACACAGAAGGGTAAATAGAATGTAGAATTTTGAAGTTCAAAATATGCTTCAATCAGATTGTAATGCTTTACAAGAGTGGCTCTATTCTAATAATTTACTCTTGAATAAAGGTACATCTCAAACCATGATCAATATTGGTACAATTATAGATTAAATTCAAATTCCAATTGTTTTGAAATATAATATGTAATGATAGCGGATCAAATTAAAATATTTGGGTGTAGTGAGGCTGATCCTGAACTTTCTTTAAACCTACATATTGATTGTATACAACAGGTACATTTTGGAATCAGTGTATTGTATCGACCCATAAAAATGGTTTTCTTTTAATGTTCGAAAAAACTTGCTCTGGTAACTTATATTACCTTTCTTTGATTATGGATGTACTTTATCAGAATACAACCAAAACTAATCTTTGCTTCTTCACTACAGCTTATAAGAAGTGGTGCAGATTTGTTATTGATGTTCATGATACACATCACTGTATTATGTATGATTTGTTTAAATGGTTCCACTCAATATCAGAAGACATATTCATTGGTTGCAATTTATATTCAAATGTATTCATTTGAATTATCCTGAATTATTTACGCCGGAATTTGATCATTATCACACACCCATACCAAGACATTCTGTGCATCAGCATCACACACCCTTTAGAGAAAGTGTTGGGGAAAAGGGCATTTAGGTACAAGGCTCCAGCTGATTGGAATAATTTACCCTCGAATGTGCGTTCTGTGCATGATCATTCATAGGTTCAAGAAAGGATTGTTTTCTGTATTGACATTTCTGTAATTGCTGGATGATGTGTATAATTATCATATATATATATTGTAGTATGGTATTTCTGTTTTGATTGGGTGATTGTTGTTGTTGTTTGTTTTGTGTTATGTTTTTTTCATTTTTGTGTAATAGGACCCCTTGAGACCAGAGCCGAGATGATGCATCTCAAGGGGTTTATCCCAAATAAAATGTATTGAAGTGTATTTATTTAATTGTATTATTAATACAATATTCAGAAGGAATCAACCAAGCTTTTCTCCAGTCAATATTCTCAATTATAGAGTTCCAAAATTGAATTCCAATTGTTTTTGGAAAATACTACAAACATATTTGGTTTATGGACACATTTATGAAACATTAGTGATGGCACGGTGTGAAGATAAACAGCATCTTCTGCTCCACTACATCACGGCCACACAACAGCACATAACCCAGTAATAACAGTAATAACCCATAGCACCAGCAGAAGACCTGGAGCCGTGTGTCACTCACCAGTAGAGTTTGGAGCGCTCCACCAGAGCATACGTGTCTCCATCACCGATGAACGCTCGGCAGCTCAGACAGCGGAAGCATTCTGGGTGATACTTATGTTCTCCGGCGACCTGGAGAGATAAGAGCATCACATTACACACCACTGAGACCAGAGCCGGTTCTGTGCATCAACATCACACACCACTGAGACCAGAGCCGGTTCTGTGCATCAGCATCACACACCACTGAGACCAGAGCAGGTTCTGTGCATCAACATCACACACCACTGAGACCAGAGCCGGTTCTGTGCATCAACATCACACACCACTGAGACCAGAGCCGGTTCCAGCACAACACACACACCACTGAGAACCTGTGCCTGGTCTCAGTGGTGTGCACACACATGTTGATGCACAGAAGCGTGAAATTTCAAAAAATTCATATGCTAGCACACACACCCACCCCTAGCTTGAAGTGTGAATGACGTCTTCAGACACACACACCACTGAGACGGTTTCAGCATCAACACACAGATGAACCACGCCTAAACACACCACACACCACACCAGACACCGCACAACACACACACCACACCGCCTAACACACACCACAGCACACCGTCTCCACACACACACTGAACCGCCTAAACACACACCACAGCCACACACACACCGAACCACGAACACACACACCCTAAACACACCACAGCACACCGTCTCCAGCACACACACACCCGAACCACGTCTAAACACACCACAGCCCACCGTCTCCTGCACACACACTACTGAACACATCTGTAGAGTCACCGCTTATATCACTCTCAAATTCAGTTCTCTCTTAGACTTGCGCTGCATTCAGTTACTAACTGCTCGTTTTCTATTGTTTTTCTATTCTGTCCGCTTTCCTTTTATTTATTATATGTGACCACAAAACCAGTCATAAGTGTCAATTTTGTGAAATATCTGAAAGCTGAATAAATAATATTTCCATTGATGTATGGTTTGGACAATATTTTAAATCTGGAATCTGAGGGTGCATAAAAATCATAATATTGAGGAAATCATCTTTAAAGTTGTTCAAATTAAGTTCTTAACAATGCATATTAATAATCAATAATTATGTTTGAATGTCTTCATGGAACATGATCTTAATATTTAATGAAAAATGATAACTTTGTCTATTGCTACAAATATAGCTGTGCTGCTTATGACTGCTTTAGTGCTCCAGGGACACATAATAATAATAATAATAATAATAATAATAATAACTATATCTCTGTGTTGATATTGATTGCTTTCATTGGGAAGTCGCTTTGGATTAAAGCATCAGCTATATAACTAAACGTCCCTCATTAACGTGCTGTGTAAAATAAGACTTGAACATCAACAGCTGCCTGACATTGACTTTCCTTTCAGTTTTAGACTTTCTGTTGTAAATAAACCAGCAGAAATCCCCCATGCTGTCATCGGGAACACAGCACAGCTTTCACACAAGCAAAGTTTCTAGAAGAGTCCACAGATGGACGAGTCGCTTTAGGACAGAAGACATGAATCCACGACACACGTCCAAACAAACAGCATCTGAATCCACCACTCAGTGGTTAAGCTGCACTAACAGGTTCGACTAGTCCTATATGTTGTATGTGTTAACAACTGGGCTGAAATGACAAACGAGGGACTTGATATTTAAAATGAGAAAGACTGGAATTCACCACCTTAAGGTCACGCTCAGTTTCATGAATGACGTCACAGACACAACACGCTCTCAAACCCTCCGAGCATCATACTGTCAGGGAGGAACGTTTTCCTTGATGTGAATGAGTGTCTGTCTGTGCTGTTCAGCGGCACACAAACACCACGACCCGGTTAACGAGTCAAGGGTGTCATCCAAAGACGAAGGTCTCAAACTAATCCACTGCTGTAGCTACAAACATACACAAGTATTATTACCAATTAGAAGACTTGATGAGAATCCCATTGCATCTATCAGAACGATTATTTGATCTGATGAAAAATAAAAAGATTCAAGCCTAATGAGTTAAGATGAAATTAACTATAAAAGGCAATTGCTACGCTGCATCTTCTCATCCACACACATGCTTGAATGTTATGATGTTTGTTAAATCAAACTGAATTAGCCTTTTATATCATATCTGACCCTGGAGCACAAAACCAGTCTTAAGTGTACATTTTTTTTGAGATGTATACATCATCTGAGACCTGAATAAATAATATTTCCATTGATGTATGATAGGACAATATTTGTAAATCTGGAATCTGAGGGTGCCTCAGAGGGTGCCTGGAATCTGACTCTGATTAAGAAAATCATCTTTAAAGTTGTCCAAATTAAGTTCTTAGCAATGCATATTACTAATCAAATAATTAAGTGTTGATATATTTACGGTAGGAATATCTTCATGGAACATGATCTTAATATCCTAATGATTTTTGGTCATAATATAAAATGTATAATTTTGACCCATACAATGTATTGTTGACTATTTCTACAAATATACCCCAGCGACTTGGGTCACAGATAATGAACCGTGAGACGGCACTGTCATCTGCTTACCTTCCTGTCTCTCTTCCAGCGTCTCAGACAGCAGAAGCCCCAGTAAAACACATCTCCGAACATGACCAGCAGCTACAGATCATTCAGCGCTGGAGCTCATCACTCGCTCGTGTCTCTCTGAGCGGGTGACGTCATCACTTCCTCTGACACACACACACACACACCTCCCCCACTCGACCCAGACACAACAAGCTCAACTCCTCCGTAGAGTATTTCTCACAGGTTTGATATCACTGACTTGATAAAAAACACACCCTGAAATATCCAACCAATCAGATCGGTCATTTCTACAAAATACTGGAGAACTCAAGACTCGGCTACTAAACACCAAACAATGAGGAGGAACAGGTCAGATTTCTGTAGAATATGTTTCCAGGAACCAAGATTTCCCATCAATGTCTCAGTGATAAGACGTGAAGCTAGTGGAATGTGGAAACACGATACTGCTAACAGAACAACGCACACTAATGTCTGCATTAGTCACAGCAGGAGGGTCCACATCAGCTCTACTGTAAATACAGGCAGATCTAGACCTTCAGTGAGCTCACAGATCCACGAGTAAACATGAGAAACTGATCATATCGAGCAATAGTGCCTCCGGATGGCTCTAAGTCATGCACAGGCCTGTTGTGTGTCAGCGGTGAGAGGAGGGATTTCCACAGAATGACCTTCAGAGATCTCAGAGTCGAGTACTTGCACAGAAAGAGACTACAACCCGGGGGTCTGTCTGTGAAGCAGGCAAATGGACCTGAAAAGCTCTTCGTGGGCAGAAACTCAAGCACGCACACACACAGTCTGGACTAATTGGACTGACTTCTGCATGGTGCAAACAATGCAATATTTTCCAGTGTTGATCATTCTGCCACTGCAGAATAACTTCCTATTTACTACTTTGAGTGGTATAGCCTCATTTCTGTTTCTATGAAGCATGCCATATACACTAAGGTCTATATTATTTTTATTTAAGCATCACTTCTCAAATACTAAACTGCTAATACGTCTTGTTTGTGGCTTGATGCTCTTGTTCTGCTGAGCAGAATCTTCCTCTTTTTCTTCGCAGGAGCTAAGACCTGACCTTCGGTCCTCGGAGGCTAATGAAGATGTGTGTCTGTCAATCACACGCGGGAAGAGCATGTGGAGCCATCTTTAATTCACCGAGCTCGGGAGGCGGTCTGTGTGTCACTAAATCACTCACTGTGGCCAAGCCAACCAGACATGTTATATATATACAAACACAGGCCATTTGCTTTATAGCTCCATTAGGAGACGGTGAGAAACTATTCGAGCGAAGCCAAACTGGTTAAACTCTTCACAGAGCAACAGAGGAGAAAGCAGTGAGGTTTTATCTTCCTCGCGAGTCGTCCTGTCAGCTGCACCTGCAGTTTATGAGCCAACGCTGGCTATTAATCCATCATCATGATGAGAGATCATGGACCCGGGAGTGTTGTACATTTAGATTTAACTTCTTTAAGCTGGTTTGCATGTGTCACTGACATCGATGCAGTACTCATAGTCAAGAGCGCTGTTGTCACAAAATTACTACTCGCGTGGGCTGTAACGATTATAGAAAGCCTTGCATTACATTTCTGTGGTTCTCATATGTACACATGTTCGAAATACATACATACAAATAAAATACATCGTCTCATGTCAGGATTTAAAATGAGTTGTGATCAACACCAAGACAGAAGTAACTAAAACTAGGGCAAGGTTCAGCCTGCATGAACGCTTTCTTGAGAATAAATGATATGAATCTGTCACCTTCAGGAGGAAACGCTGGTCATGTTGTAATTTCATATTTGCTGAGAAAAATAGTAATGTTCATTCTCATATGCAGTTTCTTTGTAAAATCAAAAGCAATAGAGACAGGTTTGTGTTCATACAAAATTAAATACTGTTTAAGGAAAGCGGTGCTGCAAAAAAATGTTTTGACAATATCGTTTTGCATTTTGGTTTCAGTAAAACTGTAATTATTATTTGTATTTTTTAAGGAAAATGGGAAGGAAAACACCTAAAACAACTAAAAAACAACAACATGAAGTACAGTTTATCTTTGGATTAGGAAAAAATCAAAACGGCAACTATATGAAAAGTTACAAATGTTGTTAAAAACAAACAAATGTCTTCAAATGTAAACACACTGACACATTTAGACAACGAGGAACCAAACTGCAATATCTGTGGAATGTTTTGATTATATTGTAAAATTATGATACGTGTATGTAAATTAATGTTTTAAAACTTAATGAAAAGGCAAATGTAAACAGACCAGATGACACCCTGCATTAAGATACAGATACACTATCCCAAGACTGGATGCAAAAGAGTTAACATGAAGATTCAGGCACAATGAAGGAATCCAAACAGTTGATTCTTGTCAAATAAACAGCTCTCGCTCTTGTAGAAACACTAAATAATACAGCGAATGCATTTAAAGAACAGGCCACACAAACAACACTGCATCTGAATTATAGATAGCAGCTCTTTACAGTGGCTTTGCAGCTCTTTGCAGTGACTGGGTGAATGGTGGAGAATGGTGTAACTGGAGAAACCGCAGGACTGAGATCAGCAGAGATTGGGTTTCGGACGGTTTGGACTCACCATGATGAGTCCGGTGGTGATGGGCTCCGAGCAGCCATGGCACAGCTCCCCAAATTTAGCCCAGTAGTCCTTCTGACAGAAGAGCCGGTTGTCCTTCTCATAGTACCAGTGTGAGAGAGACGCACCGCACTCACAGCACCTGCAGATCAAACACACAAAGATCAGCAATCTGACCAAATTCATGCAAGGAGCCTCATTCACTGAAGAAGAGACTTCTTTAAACGCCTTTGCATGCATCGTAACATATTTACACACAATTAGCACGAGAGCGCAAAACAGCACCGATGGGCGTGGACATTTCTGCAGGTGATTTACTAATAACAAATTAAATTAAATTAAATTAAAGAACACAGACGCAACATCTCATTTACAAATTAGCATAGTCACGATTAAACAATAAAGAAATAAATGTTGAAAAGAACCGAAGGCCAAAACATTAAGGGTTGCGATAGTTTTGATAGAGCTGGTATTGCGTGACGCCTAGTTGAGGGTTTCAAGTCGTCTTTTATTTCCTGAAGCAAATAAAAAACAACATGGCAAACGATATGTCCGGATAACGAGTTCTTTCCAAATAAATGAATACATGTGGACGCTCTGTTTCTCTGAGCATTCTCTGTTCTTATTCGTCACTGCGTGTCTTAAGTAAAACCTGACTACTATTTTAACTCCAAAAGACGGTTTGTGCCGACGCGAGCCGTTAGTAAAACTGGCCCTTGATGTTGTACGTCTGCTCTTGTTTTTGGTAACAGAGCGGCTTGACAAGTATGAATGATAGTAAGCAACATTACAGACCACGCAGGCCTAACATAATCCCAATCGAAATGACCGTCATCCAATTGAAATTCTGAGGTTTGTTTGCAACAGCCTCAATGAACTAGAATTAGGTAATGGAGTAGAGAGGTTGAATACAGTTATGATACACACTACAGCACAGCCTCAAGAGCTCAAAAGGTTACCACTGTGTAAATATTAACAAACAATCGAATTGGTGTTGTTCTGACGATAGTAGATGTGGTGTGATTGAAAGGTAATAGCACTGACGTACACAGCACTGTAACTGATGGATCCACAGCCACAAATATCTGTTTAATACTCAAACAACGAAGACAACCAGGAAACATACATGAGTACTGACACTCAGTAACATGTTTGAGCAGAAAATGCATTGAGAAACCCAAACACACCAGCATCAGCATGACGCCAGATCATCCTTCATGTGTGTGTGTGTGTGTGTCATAACAGCAGACAGATTCTGATGCCTCACTGTCCTCTGTGTGTGTGTGTGTGTGTGTGTGTGTGTGTGTGTCATAACAGCAGCCAGACTCTGATGCCTCACTGTCCTCTGTGTGTGTGTGTGTGTGTGTGTGTGATAACAGCAGCCAGATTCTGATGCCTCACTGTCCTCTGTGTGTGTGAGGATTGATCTGATGAGAGCCTGAGGGAGTCCGGCTCATTAATGACCATCTGCTGCTCAATGACCCCTGAGCCTCCATCACAACCTCTGGACAGAGACCAAACACCTCCTGACCCTGTTTGCCTCACTATTACAAAACAGGCCCGAGTGAGCTGTGAACAGAGTTGCATTTTAAATGTGCAATTTGATTACAGTAACTAATGTCAATAAAATTACGTTACAAATGCAGTGTTAAAAATATGAATGCTAAAATCATGTTTTGCACATCAGTTATGTATGCCTAAAATAAATCTGTGGTGACGAGTCCTACAACATTTAGATGCAATGAAATGTTAAAAAATGTTGCACGTGATTTAACATATTTTGGCATTATAATTTGGGAAAATTCAACAAGTGAATGTGTACAAGTTTATGTCACAGTAACACTAATATAAGTAAACATAAATGATATCCTCCGTGTCGCATCGCATACTTCTTCTGAGGTAAACTCAAGAGTATTCCTCACAGCGCGTCTTCTTACAAAAACGAAAAGTAGCTGAGATGAATCTTTCTTTGTTTACAAAGGTGATGTTCACGTAAATTCTGATCTTATAGCCCGCGATGTGTGTGAGATCAGACGGGAAAGACAGTACCTCGCGTTGGTTTCATACGGATTATTTTATAAGAGAATATTTGTTTATGACATGACTTACTTCATTTAACAATAGACACTTCAAGCTTTCTTTAGATGTTTCTCATGTCATTTTCGTTAATTTTAGTGACTCGTTTAAGGAAGATATTCGCAGAGACCGAGAAAATGCAAAAAAGCGCACCATATTTGCTTTCTTTATTTTACAAAAACACCCCAAAAAATGCTTTGTTGATATTGTGAATGTACACAAATATTACTCATGTATTTTTTCAGTCGATATTAAATGATAGAACTACGAGTCTCACTTTATAGTGTATATTTTTTAGGTTTGATAACTTGAAATTAATGTAATCAAATTGCAATTTAACGAAGTAATTTGTAGTGGATTACTTGTTTTGAGTGACTTATCCAACACTGGCTGTGAATCAGTACAATTACTAGATCTAGAGAAGAGTATCTCATCATGTTCATAAATCTGATCACAGTAAAGAAGAGGCTTTACCTTCTCACATACACACCACAGGACCTGAATGAGAACACGGCCAGTTCAAGCAAGGCAAGAGAGAAACGTTATCCACCATATCTCAACACGGAACTATGATGCATTACAGAAGTGTGTTTATATAATAATAAAACGCCAATGCACTTGCAGGTGTTTCTACCCAAAGAGAACAAAGTGTTGGATATTTGCCGAAGTTCCTCTAACCCTTCAGACAGACGAATCAATGATACCGGTAAAAACTCATCTCTTCCTCTGTGCTTTCATTGTCTTGTATCTCAAGCTTACACTAGTCTCTGAATGATGCTGAAACTCTTTACTACTAGCACTTAAAATGAGTCGCTTGTTGTATTCCTCAACACACTTTGGATAAAAGCATCTGATAAATGAATGCATGTAAAAGCAAATGCATTTGAGCTCATATTTGGCCTTTTTTGTTACCTCCCATCATTACCGTAAACTGAACTTGAAGTGCCACTGTATTCATGTGCTACGAGGAAACACATTCGTCCTGATAACAATAGCTCTATAGAGCGATGAGTAACCAGGTTAAATGCTTTAGTAAATGAATTCCTGTCCACAGGGCGAGGGCTGATATCAGTGGCCTCACTGAATGCAAATAAAGCGGATTATTTTTAGAAAGAAGGAACAACTTCAGCACTCCTATTGTATTGAAGTGGGAATGCTGATGTGTGCAGTAATGCACCTGTCATTTGGGAGAGAAGCAGCAGGTCTCTGCATGTTTAATAATCTTTATATTAGCAGATGCAGTGGTGATAATAACAGTGAGAGTTTCACAAACCACAGCCGCTGAACACGGTTTCCCATCACTGACTAGAGATATAGAACGTGTCGGAGAAGTCAAACCCCAGCCGCTCTAAACATTAAAAAACATCATCCTCAGAGAGTTTGACCACAATGATGAAGCGCTGCAGTGTGCTTGTTCAATATAAGCCAAGGCCCAAAGTGTGATCGCTCAGAAAAGTGAGGAATCACACATGTCTGGAGCACAAATGTTGTGGGTTGTATTTTAATGCTTTGTGTTCAGGTTTGATACAATCACTAAGCAATAGTAAAAGTCATGCTTCCCTCGGCAGACGCACATAAAGCACTGGCCTGAATGAGAGTGAAGGGTTTGTCAATGAAAGGCCACTCCATTAGACAGATGAGAACAGGAAAGCGTCTGGATGCGGGGATTGCTGGGTAATCCATGCCCTGTTCCCCAGAGTTCTGTTATCAGCGCTAATGATGAAAGCAGAGACGGAGCGGATGCTGCAAATCACTCCTCGATCTGTCTGGCGTCTCAGATCTCTCCATCAGAACTGGCTTCTATCACTTCATTACAGTACATCTATATCCAGCGCCCATCTACTGATCCGGGTCAGAGCACCAAAAACACATGCCATCGGCCCCATCCCAGAGGATTGCTGTCATAGCTCACGAGATCCAACAGCATCTGCAGTTAAGCTTCATATCGACTTGCCACTGGATGAAAATATGTACAGCACAATAACTGACGCCACTGGGCTCTTTTCCTCATCTTGAAAACACATCTCGTTGTGGAATCTGTATTTTCCAGTTGGTTCTCATTTGTGTTTCTTCAGATTAAAAAGTCTGCTCAAAGAATACTTGTAGCACCACGTTTGAAGACATGACAGTACTATGGTAATGTTAGCACGATGTTACGTTTTTAAGTACATGTTAACTGCACATTTGTTCTGCGTGTGAGGAAAACGACAAACAGCAGCGGCGCAGTCAGCAGGTGTTTCCTTGACTTACTCTAGACTTCAACAAAACCTTGAATATCTCTGATAAAATGCCATTCAAACTGCAAATCTAGCGTATTCATGTTTTGTTTGTTTACATCGTATAACTGATTCCAGCGATCAAGTTGTCTTCAGTCTTTAGCCAAATTAACGACACTCAAACCTTCAAGTTTAAAGCCATTTATTACATTTATGCGAAGCCAACAGACGTGTCATTTATGAATGTTCTTCATTTTAAAACATCTGTTAATGTGTTTTGCTTATTGGTCCTGCTGTGGTTATAAAAATCTATGATTTTATTACTGTGATATACAGATTAAATTTAACAAGTAGTAAAACATGAAATACATATTTGTTATTGGACATATAAAAAAGTTAACAGTATCGGTTATAAAAAATACAATTCAAAAATCAATATTGATTGATTTCTACTAGTGTTGTCAAACGATTAATCGCGATTAATCGCATCCAAAATAAAAGTTTGTTAAAATATAAGATTCTAAATCTTTAAATCTATATGCATGTAAATATTTCCAAAATATATACTGTATGTGTGTGTATTTGTATACGCATAATAAATATACACAGCACACGCACATATATAATGTAAACAAAAACTTTTATTTTGAATGTGATTAATCGCGATTAATCATTTGACAACACAAATTTCCACACACAATCCCTTTTTTAGTGTAAGATATATGGACATGGTTAATAAAATGTGTTTCACTCCACAGGTCTCCTTAATAGTAAGCAAAGTTACAGTCATTGTTACTACAGTAAAACCATAAATCAATAAATAGCAAGCCTATGAGAGTGTCGTTTTAATTTCTTCCTGTGCTGACAGCGGTGAATAACGTCCAGGTCCAGTCGCAGTGACCGCAGCTCCTACAGTGTTTGTGAGTAACTGTGCTAATGTTGAGTAAGGGATGCAGTAAAGAGAGTAAGGCTAAGATGGAGATAAATGGCTGTTCCTCATTCCTTCACACTCAAACGCAATGGCAGCAGCTTTACTCCAGCTTCACAGCTCTGTAAAGGGGATAATGTCGCATCACCTTCAGTGTTTCTCAATCAACACACACCGATGATTATCCTCAGTGAGAAGAGCCGCTGTGCTGGGTTTCAGTTTCACTCTGACTCACCAGAAACCACAAACACAGCCCCGTCCCAAAAGGGAAAGCTCTTTATTTGTCATGAAAACTCATCAGACTCAGGGGAGATGTAAAAAACACACTTACAGTAAGTGCTCCAGAAAACACCCAGACTTTCCTGAAAAGACCAGCTGAGTGACGTCTGCTGGAGGATTGTGGGTGATCAGCGAGCACACTGCTTTCCTCTGATGACATCACGAGATTTAACTGTGATGTCATGGTGAGGGCGGAGCCTCTGAAGCAGCAGACGAGCACACTGCTTTCCTCTGATGACATCATGAGTGTGAGCTGTGATGTCATGGTGAGGGTGGAGCCTCTGGAGCAGCAGAGCACACGGCTTTCCCCTGATGACATCATGAGTGTGAGCTGTGATGTCATGGTGAGGGTGGAGCCTCTGGAGCAGCAGACGAGCACACGGCTTTCCCTGATGATATCATGAGTGTGAGCTGTGATGTCATGGTGAGGTGGAGCCTCTGGAGCAGCAGAGCACGGCTTTCCTCTGATGATATCATGAGTGTGAGCTGTGATGTCATGGTGAGGCGGAGCCTCTGGAGCAGACAGGCGAGCACACTGCTTTCCCCTGATGATATCATGAGTGTGAGCTGTGATGTCATGGTGAGGGTGGAGCCTCTGGAGCAGCAGACGAGCACACGGCTTTCCCCTGATGATATCATGAGTGTGAGCTGTGATGTCATGGTGAGGGCGGAGCCTCTGGAGCAGCAGGGTAGATACTCATAAGCAGTCCCTCCAGGATTTTGCAATTCTGCTATCGCTGAATTTGATCGCAAAATCAAGCAAACGCCGCAATTTTTGTAAAAGTTCGCAAATTTTCATAATTGATGCAAATTTTTCAGCAGATTTTGGGCTTAGAAGCGTCCCGTGATGTCATCGCAATGTGCATTCAGTCAAAGGTGTTTTGTCAGTTTGTAACATTGGAATGAACAGCCTGCGTTCTCATCATGCCCAATTTACAAGAGCTACACTGGACAAACAAAACAAAAGCAGGTTTAACCACGCTACTCGTAAAGGGGATAATGTTGCATCACTGTTTATCTGCTCCGGAGCCACGGGCTGCCTCGATCACGCGACACCGTTCTACACAGCTGGGAGATACAGTGAAATTCACCAGAAATCAATAACATCTCTGTCAAATCTTGTGAGAATCAAATTCAGCGCAGAATTCTGTTAAAGCTACGGATATCAGAACAAACGCCACTGATGTGTAAACCAGGAAAAACATTGTTCAATAACCACAATTCTTCACCATTCACCGTGGATTTAACATAACTACAGGAACAACTTGTGGCAGAAATGGTCTAATGTTTTCGAGTGTTTTTAAATACTTCACAACGTTCCCCACCACTTCAAAGCTTTAAGTATTACCAAATTTGACATTTATTTTAAATATGACATTATTTGTTCATCCTTCATAGGTTGCCTCCATGTATAAAACTAAACGTTTCATATTGTAGGAAAGCAAACACTTATTTAAAAATAAAAAGGACATCGAATTACCACTACATGTCTGCAGAGACTTTTTCACTCCATATATATATATATATATATATATATATATATATATATTTATATATATATAAATTAATTTATATTTAGACATTATGGATAACAGTAATAAAAGGTAATTTTATCTGCATCTCAACTACCCAGCCAGCACAAGTATATCTGTAAGACGTCTGCTAAAGATCTGGGAAACATCTTGTAACCTGGTAAACGTCTCAGAAGCAGTTTTACATGTATTCTAATAAATGTGATAACAGTAAAGAAGAAGCTTTACATTCTCACATAGACACACCACAGGACCTGAATGAGAACACGGCCAGTTCAAGCTAGGCAAGAGAGAAACGTTATCCACCATATCTCAACACGGAACTATGATGCAATACAGAAGTGTGTTTATATAATAATAAAACGCCAATGCACTTGCAGGCGTTTCTACCCAAAGAGAACGAAGTGTTGAGTATTTGCCGAAGTTCCTCTAACCCTACAGACAGACCAATCAATGATACCAGTAAAAACTCATCTCTTCCTCTGTGCTTTCATTGTCTTGTATCTCAAGCTTGCACTACTCTCTGAATGATGCTGAAACTCTTTACTACAAGCACTTAAAATGAGTCGCTTGTTGTATTCCCGATTCCTCAACACACTTTGGATAAAAGCATCTGATAAATGAATGCATGTAAAAACAAATGCATTTGAGCTCATATTTAGCCTTTTTTATGTTACCTCCCATCATTACAGTAAACTGAACTTGAAGTGTCACTGTATTCATGTGCTACGAGGAAACACATTTGTCCTGATAACAATGGCTCTATAGAGCGGTGAGTAACCAGGTTAAATGCTTTAGTAAACAAATTCCTGTCCACAGGGCGAGGGCTGATATCAGTGGCCTCACTGAATGCAAATAAAGCGGATTATTTGTAGAAATTCGGAATAACTTCAGCGCTACTATTGTACTGAAGTGGGAATGCTGATGTGTGCAGTACCTGCCATTTGGGAGAGAAGCAGCAGGTCTCTGCATGTTTAATAATCTTTATATTAGCAGATGCAGTGCTGATAATAACAGACAAACAAAACAAAAGCGGAACGAATCCACGCTACTCGTTTAGGCTACGTGGCGCAGACACAGGCTGCTCTCGATCACGCGACACCGTTCTACACAGTGCTGGGAGATACAGTGAAATTCACCACAGAATCAATAACATCTCTGTCAAATCTTGTGAGAGGCAATCAAATTCAGCGCAGAATTCTGTTAAAGCTACGGATATCAGAACAAACGCCACTGATGTGTAAACCAGGAAAAACATTGTTCAATAACCACAATTCTTCACCATTCACCGTAGATTTAACATAACTACAGGAACAACTTGTGGCAGAAATGGTCTAATGTTTTCGAGTGTTTTTAAATACTTCACAGCATTCCTCACCACTTCAAAGCTTTAAGTATTACCAAATTTGACATTTATTTTAAATATGACATTATTTGTTCATCCTTCATAGGTTGCCTCCATGTATAAAACTAAACATTTCATATTGTAGGAAAGCAAACACTTATTTAAAAATAAAAAGGACATCGAATTACCACTACATGTCTGCAGAGACTTTTTCACTCCATATATATATATATATATATATATATATATATATTAGGGGTCGACCGATATGTGTTTTTCAGGGCCGATACCGATACCGATTATTACAGATCAAGTAGACCGATAACCGATATTTTGAACCGATATCGTGTCTGGTGTAAAATGAAAATTAATGCCAAAATTAATAATAACAAGAGCTCTGACAAAAAACGTTCTTTAAATGCTTTTAAACATGTCTTTAATTCTGAAAACTGTTAATAACAACAACATTAAATAAACAGTAATATTAAAAATATTAATAATAACATAAGTACAGAGATCACCCAGAAGCATTCTGTAAACATTTTGTAAAACTTAAAGTAAGCGTATTTAGCGTATTGTGTGATTATTCTCAACAAAAGTTGTAATAATTGTTGTAGTTGTATTACGATACAGTAATATATTCGCTAAACCGAACTTATATTTTGACAGGTTGCCATGAGGACCTTTTAAGTTTCTGTAGCCTATGTATATATGATATGACGATCGTTTTACTCAAATGAAACCGTCAAATGCTCATGAAGTGACTCTGCGAGCAGTTCTGGGGATGTTGTTCATGTATTTATGTCCTCATTTAGTGAGGCGGCAGACGCTGAAGTCACTGCGGCGTCACGTGCGCTTCAGTATGTGTGTGCAGTAAATGAAACCGCACGCCTGTGTCATCCATTAACAGAGATGCAGAACATGCAGGATTCATATTTAAAGTGTTTTGCGGCTTAATATTTATAGATACTAGTCCATAGCGCGAGTCGATTTAAGTGTACTGACCTACTTTTGATTAATTCATCCAAACTTGACACATTCCGTGTTATACGGTAAATTCCATTATATGACTGCATTCGCGATTCCGCCCGCATTTTCCGCATCGCGGAACATCATGGGTTATATTGAGGTGTTTTGCAACTTCAGCAACGCGTCTGCTGCTGCTTTACCTTTGAGAGACAACTGATGCGTGATCACTGAGGCAGCTCCAGTTAGCATGTGCTTTCGGTGTGAGACTGCCTTCAGTTTTCCGCGTTGATTGGTCGGACTCGTGACTCTCTACATATCAGATGGGCGGAGATTGCTCTCAGAGATTGAGAGATCGCCTCACTCTCACAGAGTGTTGAGCTCAGACAGGCTGCATCGAGCCAAATAGTGCATTTAAACATTAAATGGTTTCACCTGTATTATTTATTCACCAATAAATAATGTCACCTGTAAATAGTATGTTTGTTTGCATAAAAAAAAAAAAATTAAAAAAAAATTATCGGCAAATCTGTTTTTAAAATGGCCGATATCGATAATCGGTAAAATGCTTAATATCGGCCAGGCCGATAATCGGTACGACCCTAATATATATATATATATATATATATATATATATATATATATATATATATATATATATATATATATACACACAAATATATATACACACACACAAATATATATATATATATATATATATACACACAAATATATATATACACACAAATATATATATATATATATACACACACAAATATATATATATATATATATATATATATATACACACACAAATATATATATATATATATATACATACACACAAATATATATATATTAATTAATTTATATTTAGACATTATGGATAACAGTAATAAAAGGTAATTTTATCTGCATCTCAACTACCCAGCCAGCACAAGTATATCTGTAAGACGTCTGCTAAAGATCTGGGAAACATCTTGTAATCTGATAAACGTCTCAGAAGCAGTTTTACATGTATTCTAATAAATGTATATTTGTCATCTGACAGGACACGCCTTAGAGACATATAGCAGATGAGCAAATGTTCTAAAAAATACACTTGCATTTGTAAATGCAGACATCAAATAGACATCTCCGAGATGTACCTTCTGTAGAACTTGATGCCCTCAAATTTTGAGAAAAGCCGCAGCAAAATCCGTCATTTTAAGCCGAAAAAAATCAGAAAAAAGTCCCGCGACATCCTGAAGGGACTGATGGCTGTGGCTCAAATCCAGTATCACAGTATGAGCCATTCTGTATCAGGGTAAGAGAGCAGATCACTACGTATTTTTGCTTGAAATGGAAACAAAACCATGTGCTAGTGCAATGTATTTAAAGAAAGCAAATGTGCTTCATCTCAAATGATTCTTTATTTCTTTAATTTTTTGTAACTTGATGGGTATAAACCAGATGTTCAGATTCTTCTGAGCAACTGAATGTTGAAGCATGCATCATAAAGCTTCACCATAAGAACAGAGCGTGTTAGTTGATTTGGCTGCTGTTTTCTCACGTTGTGTACTGGTCTCTGTGTCTCTAACAGTGTTAGACGTGTTTTGCATTTTGGGGGTGTCTTGTGGGAACGGTTTTGCATGCTAGCACGTTCTTTGTGCTTACTAAGCCCTAACCAGAATGCACTGCTCCGGTTCTCATTCTGTCAGTCTGGAGGAAGAATGAAGTGCCCTCACAAGTTCAGCCAAGAAAATGCAAAGCCAAGCTGGATCAAGATCCCACAGAAGACAAAAGAATCTCAGGAGCTGGAGGAAGAATGAAGTGCCCTCACAAGTTCAGCCAAGATCTGGATCTAATGCCACAGAAGACAAACGATGCTCAGGACACAAGAGAAGCAGGAGCACTTAACTGAGGAGGGTAACAGACTCTTTTGAGCGATTCTAACCAGCATATTAAACTCTGATGCAGAGATTATCAGCCTGAGAGACAGACGGCAGCGGGTATGACACATCAGATCCAGCCTGACACGAGATTATCGGTGGCCACCGCCACATAAAAAAATATACTTTTTTAGAGGTTCAACGTCTGTTTATGTAGATCTACACTGCATCTTCTGTGACTACACTACAGACTACACTACACTGCTTCTCCACTGCCATCAGATCAGGAGCGCTCCGGCTCCATCACATCTCTCCTCTTGGTTCCAGTGAAGACTGATGTAATACAGTTCAGACAGAAGTCTTGATGATCACTGGCTTTCAGTGCAGACGTGGTGTAAAGGACATGTAACAATTAAACAAACATACTAATACACAAACCAGTCATCTTTAAAGTGTGAAGCAGAGCATCAAGACATGCAAGCACTGTCATCACTTCATCACAGCAAACCTCAGACTCTTGACAGACGCCAGTTCTGTAGGACACGCAGTGTTGCCAACTTAGCAATTGTGTTGCTAAATTTTGCAACTTTTTCTTCCAAAAGCACCAAATTTAGCAATTGTTAACATTTATTTAACTTTTCGCAAATTTTGATAAGTGACTCAGACAATAAGCAAGCACACATTTTCCATCACAATTACACAAAAAGAGGAAGCCACAGATGCCTAACAGTACACACATAAGGTGAAATCAGTTAGCTGCTATTTGCAACTGTTCTAATTAATAATAATAATAATAATAATAATAATAATAATTTATTAATGAATGAAAACATATTTAATTTATGATGCACTTTGTTAGTAGCTTGTACCTGCAATTGTTGATCAGTTAGTACTCTAAGAAAAATTGAAAAGATACTACAACCCGAATTTCAGAAATGTTGGAACGTTTTTTTAAGTAAAAAAAAACTTTAAACTAAAAGGCTTTCAAATCACATGATCCACTATTTCATTCAGAATAGAACATAGATAACATAAATATTTAAACTGAGAAATTTTAAAATTGTATGCACAAAATGGGCTCATTTCAAATGTGATGTCTGCCACAGGTCTCAAAATATTTGGGACGAGGGCATGTTTAGGAAAATCAGCTCACCTCTAGGCAAATCAGATCACTCTCCCGTTCTGCTCCTGCCTGCTTACAGACAAAAGTTGAAACGGGAAACACCTGCCCTCAGGACGATTCAGCTTTGGTCAGACCAATCGGATTCTATGTTACAGGACTGTGTTGATTACGTCGACTGGGATATGTTCAGGGCTGCATCCGATGATGACATCGATGTTTAAACAGTCACAGTCACATGCTTCATAAGGAAGTGCATATAAGACATTGTACAGACCAAAACAATCAGAACCTACCCGAATCAGAAACTGTGGATTAATGCTGATGTTCGTGTGGCTCTCAAAGCTTGAACCTCTGCCTTTAATTCCAGTAATGCGGATGATTATAAGCAAGCCAGCTATGCCCTCCGCAAAACCATCAAGACAGCAAAACCCCAAGGAAAAGAAAGAATTTACGCACAGTTCACCACTTCCAACTACAGAGACATGTGGCAAGGACTCCACAACATCACGGACTACAAGGATCGCAAACACCCTGCTACATACACCTCTACCTCACTATCTGACGAGCTCAACGCCTTATACACTCGCTTCGAAGTCAGCGGCTCCTCTTCCACACAGTGCTCCCCCAGCGGCCGAGACTTCTGATCGCTACCCGATCGCTCCGGCACGTGAATATCCACAAAGCCGCAGGTCCAGACGGCATTCCTGGCCATGACACAACGGTGGTAGGCCTGACGGCACCGTAGCATGTCTTGCACTGCATGGCTTAGAACACATGCAGCTCCATCTTCTCTTCTGCACTACTGCACTGTACTTCATAGTAAAACACTAACAGTATAAATCCCGTAGGTCAATATAAAAGCTATATATAAGTCTCTGGAGAATAAAATTTACTATGTGTATATTATGGAAATGTGTATTGCCTATTGTGTACAGTTTCTATTGTTTGTTGTATATTGTGTAAAGTGTGTATATTGTTGTCTATGTATATTGTAACTTTTCATATCTTGTTGTTTGTACTACCATGGCACAGAGTCTTGTACTTAAGGATATCACCATCGGTACACTTGTGTCCATGATGTGTGAAAATAAAGATATTTGATTGAATTTGATGTTTACCATGGTATAGCATCTCCTCTTCTTTTCAAAACAGTTTGAAGATGTCTGGGCATCGAGGTTATGAGTTTCTGGAGTTTTTTGGTGTGAAATTTGGTCCCATTCTTTCCTGATATAGGTTTCCAGTTGCTGAAGAGTTCATGCTCATCTTTGACATATTTTTGTTTAATGATGTGCCAACTGTTCTCTATAGGCGAAAGATCTGGACTGCAGGCAGGCCAATTCAGCACCGGACTCTTATACTACGAAATCATGCTGTTGTAATAGCTGCAGTGTGTGGTTTTGCATTGTCCTGCTGAAATACACGTCCTCTGGAGGGGAGCATATGTTGCTCTAAAACCTTTTATATACCCTTTAGCATTTATAGTGCCTTCCAAAACATGCAGCTGCCCATAACATATGCACCCCATACCATCAGAGATGCTGGCTTTTGAACTTATTGCTGATAACACACTGGAAGGTCTCCCTCTTCATTAGCTTGGAGGACACGCCGTCTGTGATTTACAACAAGAATGTCAAATTTGGACTCGTCTGACCATAGAACACTTTTCCACTTTGAAACAGTCCATTTTAAATGAGCCTTGGCCCACGACGGCGCTTCTGGACCATGTTCACATATGGCTTCCTTTTTGCATGATAGAGCTTTAGTTGGCATCTGCAGATGGCACGGCGAATTGTGTTTACCGTCAGTGGTTTCTGGAAGTATTCCTGGGCCCATTTAGTAATGTCAATGACAGAATCATGCTGATGAGTGATGCAGTGTCGTCTGAGGGCCTTCACGGACATCCAACAAAGGTCTTCAGCCTTGTCCCTTACGTACAGAGATTTCTCCAGTCTCTCTGAATCTTTTGATGTTATGCACTGTAGATGATGAGATTTGCAAAGCCTTTGTAATTTGACGCTGAGGAACGTTGTTTTAAAGTATTCTACAATATTTCTATGCACTCTTTCACAGATTGGAAAACCTCTGCCCATCTTTACTTCTGAGAGACTCTGCCTATCTAAGACATCTTTTTTCTGTTACAGACCTGATGTCAATTAACTTAATTAGTTGCTAGATGTTTTCCCAGCTGATTTTTTTCAACATTTCTTTATTTTTCAGCTATTTGTTGCCCAGTGCCAACTTTTTTGAGACATGTAACAGGCATTACATGTGAAATGAGCTCATTTAGTGGATAAAAGTGTAACATTTCTACGTTTAAACATTTGTTATGTTATCTATGTTCTATTTTGAAAAAAAATATCGGCTCATGTGATTTGAAATTCTTTTAGTTTTCATTGTATTCAAATTTAAAAAAGGTCCCAACATTTCAGCATTTCGGGTTGTAGTAATTGTCCAGTAAATTATCCACTGTAACCCTGTAACTGAAAAAACAATGTGTAATTTAAAATCTAGGTAAAAATAAATCATTACGGAAAATTATTACATATTAACATAGTACATAGTGCCCTGTTTTTACACACTTTCCTTAAGAGTGTAGCATACTAACTAACTACTAATACACTGCTTAAAGCAGTATTGTTGAGATTGTTTTGTATTACTAATTTACTAGCTATTAAAAAACTAAAATTGTAATTATTCAAATATGTGTATGTGTTAAATAATTCAATGTATTTAAAAATACAATTATTTATATTTTAATATTATGCATATTATTTTATAAACAAATGATCATATATAAAATTAATTTTTGTTGATATTTGGTGATTATGCAATGACATCATCGCGCAATAACACCACAACGTCATTTAGCAACAAATCGACCTTCCTTTAGCAACTTTCTCTGAAAATGATTTGGCCACACTGAGGATATGAGAAGTGGATTTTATAATGATGTGTTGCCTAAACAGTTGATTTTTGAGATTTAAAACATGAAAGTACATGTCAAATTGTAATGTATCAAATAAAGAGAAACAAAAAAGAAAAACAGAAGACTTAAAATAACTTGGTTGCACAAGTGTGTAACTAATACTTCAACTGGGTTGAAACACTTTTGCTTTCAATACAGCAGCCAGTGTTTTTGATCTACATCTACATTTGTCAGTTTCTCCCAGACTAATGATATATCAGTCGATCTGCTGTACAGCGTGCTCGGCTCAATCCAGGTTTAGTGTGATGTTTGCACCACCACGCTTCATTGTGGACATAGTGCTGTTTGGGTGACAGTCTGTTTTTTGTGCCAAATGTACCTTTTAAATGTTTGGCCCAAAAGTTACATTTGTTTTCATCAGATAACAAAACATTTAGCCCACAGACCAAAAACTAAATTTATATGCGCTTAATTTTTCTTGAGTAATGGCATTGATCTCTCACACTCCAAATAATATGAATAAAAACCAAACTATCACCTGAAATGACCTCACGTTAGCATGGTTAATTAATAATCTGAATAATAATGTCAAAAAGCTATTCTTTGCATAGTTTAAAATGGTTGAGCAACACTAAGATTGCAAGAAGCACTCAGTGTATTACAGACTCCAGCCCTTACACATCTAACCACACACAGACACAGTGAGAAAACACACACACACACACACACACACAGTGAGAAGACCAAGACGCCTGCTCTCTGTCACACACACACACACGCACACACACAGTGAGAAGACCGAGACACCTGCTATCGGTCACACACACACACACACACACACACACACACACACACACACACACACACACACACACACACACACACACACACACACACACACACACTACTGCTGCTGTTGTTTCATAAAGCAACATAACAACATAAATTATGCCTGTGTCGTGCATTTTCATTCTTCCTGTCACCTAATGACAAGTTTATGGACCATGCTTATTTCAGACCACACACACACACACACACACACACCTCATCCACAACTTCTGCAGTCAAACCAGCCTCTGCACTTAACAATATACATTTTTAAAGCAGATTTCAAAGTGAATATGTATCAAATCCTTGCATATTACAATACAATGCTGACAACATTCACTTGTAGCATGTAAAATAATATTAGTATTTAGTAAATGTCATCAGTATTCATGAGTTCCTGCTCATAATACGAAAGTCTCCACATAAACTCATCAGCTTATGGCAGAATGTCAGCACAGTCCTACAATGCACAACCCCGAGACGCCTGAAATACAGTCATCCAGATGTTGACCGAACTGTAAGCGAGCGCTGCATGTCTGTCTGATGCTGCATGATAGAAAACAAACACTGACCGCTCTGAGAGAGCGCATTCATGAAAGAGAGCAGGATGAGAAAGGACACGGCGGATCAATCTAGTGGACTTGACAAAGAACACACTGTAGAACTGTATAAGAAACTACACAAGGGTTAATCGCACACAACCACATCCAACTGAAACACTGTTTTCTGGAGAAAAAAACAGAAGTGAAACTACAGGCGATGCACGCACTTCTTAACCGATCACAAACCACTCCAACAGAAATATTCACTAACAACGACTGACACAGTATGTTGTGTGACACAAATAATATAGAGATCATTATTAACTAGGAACTCATCACTAATCAGAGGCGCATGTGAGGGGCTTACGCTGTGCCTGTGACGCGGCGGTAACGCCGGCTCCTGCAGATCATCTGCACCTTGTGCTGCGCTGCTGGAGGATCACTCAGGACTCTGCTCATCTCTACAGTGAACCACACGGCTCTGCTGCTCTCTGAGTGAGAGAGAGAGCGCTTCCTGTGACCCATGACCCCGGCTCTCTCTCCGCCCTTCCCTTATACTTCCTGTCTGACTCACTCACCAAGATCACAACTTTAGGGGACAGTCATTTTGTTTCTTTAGTTGTGTTGTGTTTTTGGTTTAGTTTAGTCTTGTGTTTTTTTATATTAGTTTTATATTTTGTTTTGTCTAGTGTTTTTATACAGGTGCATTTCAATAAATTTGAATGTCGTGGAAAAGTTCATTTATTTCAGTAATTCAACTCAAATTGTGAAAATTGTGTATTAAATAAATTCAATGTACACATACTGAAGTAGTTTAAGTCTTTGGTTCTTTTAACCTGTTAACCAGCGCTCTACATTTTGGGATTTTGGGACATTTTTCGCAGTTGAAAAAGATGTACCAAACTTAAAGTTATAAACAGGTTATGACTTCAGTGTGCTACACACACGTTTGGTGTCTTTGGAAAGAAGTCTTTGGGTTTATTATAGTTAATAATGCTCAAAAAGATAAAAAGTTATAGAGACTGAAGTGCCTTGAAAAAAGTGTATCACACTGAATAAAAAAAAAAAATCTAAAAATACATGAAATAAGGCCTGGAGCAATCCAGAGAAGTAATGGGATGAAAGTCACATGTCTCATGAGTTTATATTTCAAATCTGAAGAAGATACCATGAAAAATTAGATTTCCCTGAGACTATATATAGCGTTAGGATGTAAATCCCGGTTTAGTTCAAGAGGTAAGGATCCATGGAACAACATCCCATTGTGTACTTTAATCCAACGAAGCAATTATTGATTTACAGCAGTGGATGCGTTTGTGTCTCAATATTACACGGAGCTGGTATGTACTGCTGTTGTATTATGGATGTTTTGATGTTACTGCTTACACAAATTGAGCAAATACATTCCTTATAACCTTTACATCGAAAAACAGCGATCTATCGTCGATGCTTGAGGCTTAGACCTTCAGAATGATATATAGTTTGTCAAGATTAATTTAACTTTAGTTATGTGTTTGTTTTGTTCAAATTATTTGTGTGTTTTGTTAAGTTTTGTGTTTCGTATTGTGTTTTGTTTTGTCTTGTGTTTTTTATATTCGATTTGTGTTTTTAGTTCAGTTCTGTGTGTGTTTTGTTTACTTTAATTTTGTGTTTAGTTTACTTTAGTGTTTTGTTTTGTTTAGTTTTGTTTAACTTTAGTCTTGTGTTTTTTTACTTTAGTTCTGTTCTGTTTTGTTTACTTTAGTTTTGTGTTGTTTTTTACAGTTTTACAGTGTACCATTGACAATATATATTTGTTATTTTTATAATGATAATACTGTATTTTGTGCCACAATTACATTTACTGACATATACATAGAAACTGAAACACATATTATATTTATGCATATTGTCACGAATCTGGTTGCCTCTCACCACACTACTACTGCACAATCGCCCATGAACTACAACTCCCATCATTCACTGCACTACAACTAGGGATGGGTACCGAAACCCGGTATTTAATCGGTCTCGGGGCTAAATTATAAAAGACCGGAGTATCGATAAGCTCTGACGTTAACGGTTCTGTTATCGGTACTGGAGAAATTAAGAAAACACACATACATTTATTATTGCTATATATATACACATTATCTTGCAAATTCTATCCCGCCAGAGTCACCAGCTGTTTTTATATGCAATAATATTCAAACTCTTGTCTATGATGCATTTTTGCTATTCCCAAATCAGAAGCGAGATCGCTCACGTGGAGGAGTTTCAGCACGCGCAACATGAAAGCCCTGTTTATGATAGAAGAGAACTAACCATTAAAACATGCTTACAATTTAGGCCTGTGGCTGTTATATTAAATTGAGTTTATTTAATGTTTTTTTTAGCTTCTAAAGATTATAGCTGTGTTTCTTCTAGAACAACTTCCTTCCCTTCACAGCGGTGCGCATTCATTCCTCCCTGACCAAAACTTAACGTCAGAATCAGATCAATCGTCTGTCGATTGTTGGAAAATGCCGTCTTTACAGTGACTAAATTGCTGGACATGTTTGATAATAAAACGTTGAAAGTACAATCCACACGAGAGACGCTGTTCCTCAGGCTGAAGTGTGTGCGTGTGTGTGTGTGTGTGTGCGCGTGCGCGGCGCGCTCCAAAACAGACAAGCAAAGTACACTTTGAGCTTCGGGCGCGTCCAAACAATCAAATACACACACAATATGTAAAAACGGACGGCTTGGAGAGTATTCACTTAAAACAGTTTATATCTTAAAGTGAACGAGAACAGTTGGGAGAAAATTGTGTGTCAATATTTTGTCTTAGTGACAGATTGGAGCTTCTTCAATGTTAATCAAAGAACAAAATGCAAAGAGAAAATCACTCACAGCTCTTAATCTGAATAAAGTTATAGCTTTAATAAGCATTAATCTATCAATACATACAGTGAAAACTATGCAGTGTTCATTTATATTTGATCACTTTTAGATTTATTTTGTAGCTATTATTTACCTGAACATTAATGTTAGTAGACCATCATAGATAAATGAAAGCACTGTTTTTTTTTTTTTTTTTTACATTTGTTTTATGGTATGACAAATGGTATATTTGTCAGTTTATTTAACTTTGTTTCTTTGTTCATGTTCTTACTCTATCTTATCTTATGTATATAAAACACTAAAAATGCCTGCACACTGGTGCATTTACAAATTGATGTTTTATATTTATTTAATGAAATATTTATTTAACATTTCAGAATGTTAATTAAGCTGCTAATCTATCATAGAAATATATATTTCATACATATATGTGTATGTATGTATGTATATATATATGTATGTGTATGTATATATATAAATAACAAAAAGTACCGATAAGAATACTGTTAAAGTACCGGATCGATAAGCAGTATCGATAAGAGTAGTAATACCGTTAAAACCTTAACGATACCCATCCCTAACTACAACACACACATTCCCATCCACCATTGCACCAATCACACAGCTGTCACCAGTCACTCATTAGCCTTGATTGTCTTGCCACACCTGCACCTCATTCACTCACCCACATATAAGCAGCACACTTCCCTACACACGTTGCAAAGTCTTGTTCTTGCCCCGGTTGACATTTCTGAGCGTTTACCATTCCCTCTGATTGCTACTTCTGTGTGTGACCCCGGACTGCCTTACCTTGGAACTCTGAACCTGTGCTTGTGACCTCGACCCCGCCTGGTATACGCCGATTTCACGCAGCCGCCATTTTGAAATCGAAAGCGAGGCTCCGGTGGGAAGAAACCCGGAAGTAAAGGTAAACAACAATGACTTGGACTACCAACCTAGAGCTGCTACCGCGATTTAATATTGCAGATGTCGAAAAATGAGCCGATGAAGGATGTTGAATCCCACGAGCTGTTTTGTAAAAAACGTATAATAATCGGAAAGCGATGAAATGACAACTCTTTATCACACTCTTTTCGTTGATAGGATGTACAGCCTGGAACACAACAATATGACCACTGCTCCTGTGATTAAAGGCAATACTTCCGGGTTTCTTCCCACCGGAGCCTCGCTTTCGATTTCAAAATGGCGGCTGCGTGAAATCGGCGTATTGTTTACGTCTCTGCTCTGCCTCTGATATTCCAGTTATTGCCCGCTGACCATTGCCTGTTTGATTCTGCCTCTGTCTAAATAAATATTACTGCACTTGGATCCACACGCCTTTGACCAGTCTTTACACATATATTATATTTATGCATTAAATCGATCTAAAACCTAATTAGTTTGTGTATGAACACATTTACAGACATACAAATCAGTGGTGTAGCCCTAAAAAAATGTCCTAAATACATGTATAAGACTAATTATTTCAGCTAATTCAAAGAACCGTACAGCGAAATTAGGATAAAAATCCTTACGTCTGTCTGTCTTTTCTTGATACTGCTTATATTGGTTTGGTGATCTAAATATTTATATATATACAATTGTAAAAATGTAACAATTATTGATAATATTAATGATAGAATTCCTAAATATTTTAAGTTTCTACAGCTTTTAAATAACTACTGATATTGGTTTTAAAATAAAAACACCACTGCATCAGCAAAATATCAACCAGATGACTTACTTTATATGCAGTACAAGCAATTTTACAAAGAAAACTCGATTAAAAAGCAGCATGTTACTTTTAAAAGAGATATGCTGTTCAAAAAGCATTGTGCTGTAATAAAGGTGTTAGTGTGATGAACTACACCTGCGGTTAGTGAGGGAACGAACTTCATACTTCCACTGAAATCACTGTTTTAATGCTATAACAGTCACATGGTTTCAGTGTGGGTTAAGTATACAAAACCGTTTAACTGTATATCAATAAATCATATGACAGTGTTATTTTACCATGTCACAGAATTATATTTACTACTGTACATCTGTTGTTGTGGTTATTCAGTCAAACTCGTCCTACCTTCCTCTGCGATGCCGGAACGCCATCAGAGTTATTTTGTGGATAAATCAAACTGAACAATCTTTCTGAACGGAGTGAAATCCAGCCTAGCTGCTGAAGCAGATGTGTGTGAATGACAGCGAGTTCCTCTCACAGGTTTCATCTGATCTGACCTGTGCTGAAACACAAAGCACGCGCCTGTACTTCCCCAGCCACGACTGAGCTGAGATCAGCTGTTAGTGTCTGCTAGGATTGGGAATCAAGCCTCAGCTCACCAGAAAACTCTACCAGAAAGACAGGGCGGCACAAAACCATGACAAACAAACATAAAAGAATCAAACACATTTAAATGTCCGGTTCAAAAAATAAAAATACAAAAGTGATTTTATATACATAGAAAGCACAATAAATGCAAGTAAAGTGTCTACTTTTTAAAGTTTAAAATACGTTTTGGAGAATAAAATGTGGGTAAAATAATGTTCCATTGTGTAACGTTCTGAACTGTATGCATTAAAAATATGTAAAAGTATAAATGAACATACAAAATGTTATGGCATTTTAAATGAGTAGAAAATGGCCAAAATAGTGACGAACATGTAAAATTACAAGTAAGTAGCATTTGGGGTAAACTAATTGTGACCCTGGCTGTGAAAACCCAGCTAAAGTAATTTTATGTGATTTTTCTACATAAAATCATACTTCATACTTCATGAAACTGAAAATACAAAATGTGCCGTCTTTGGATAATTCTAAAACAGTTATTTGGCAAATGGAAGATGACTCAATGATATGTAACTGTTTTAAGTGTTTTTAGTCTGTGTTGTAATATTTGTGATGAAACTGACTGCATTGCTGCCCATTTTAATCTCAGATAATCTTTTCTGGTTAAATAAAGGATAAATAAATACATAAATAAGCTAAAGAACATTCTGTGAAAATGTAACATTGATATCTTTATTATTGACTGAGTAAGACCATGTCAAAGATTGATATAATAGAGAAATTAATGTTTGAAATAAAAAAATGATGCTTGTTATCTCAAAATGAGATTGAGACGTTAGCCTGAATTTCACAGAGAGTCTATATTAGTCGTTTAATATGTCATATACTGATTATTGTGGTGCCTGACAAGGCACCACAAAGCAATCTCCGCCCACCGCTCATCTGATATGTAGGGAGTCACGAGTCCGACCAATCAACACGGAAAACTGAAGGCAGTCTCACAGCGAAAGCACATGCTAACTGGAGCTGCCTCCGTGATCATGCATCAGTTGTCTCTCAAAGGTAAAGCAGCAGCAGACGTTGCTGAAGTTGCAATAAATCACAATCCACTACACTGAAGTTGCAAAACACCTCAATATAACTTATGATGTCCGCGATGCGGGAAATGTGGGCGGACTCGCGGAATGCAGTCATATAATGGACTTTACCGTATAACGTGGAATGTCGCGGAATGTGTCGAAGTTTGGATGAATTAATCAAAAGTAGCTCAGTACACTTAAATCGACTCGCGCTATGGACTAGTATCTATAAATATTAAGCCGCAAAAACACTATTTAAATATGAATCCTGCATGTTCTGCATCTCTGTTAATGAATGACACAGACGTGCGGTTTCATTTACTGCACACACACATACTGAAGAATGTGTGATGCTCGCGGTGACTTCAGCGTCTGCCGTCTCACTAAATGAGGACATAAATACATGAACAACATCCCCAGAACTGCTCGGAGAGTCACTTCATGAGCATTTGACCGTTTCATTTGAGTAAAACGATCATCATATCATATATACATAGGCTACAGAAACTTAAAAGGTCCTCATGGCAACCTGTCAAAATATAAGTTCGGTTTAGCCGAATATATTACTGTATACGCAATACAACTACAACAATTAAAACAACTTTTGTTGAGAATAATCACACAATACGCTATTTCTTCCATGTTTTAATTTTAATAGTAAACTCATTTGTTTACCAAAAATAAAGTCTAACTCTCATTTGATTAAAAGATCAATTAAATTAATGTTTTATGCCTTCATTTGCACTGTACTGTAAATTAAAACCAACGGGAATGTTGTTGTTATTAACAGTTTTCAGAATTAAAGACATGTTTAAAAGCATTTAAAGAACGTTTTTTGTCAGAGCTCTTGTTATTATTAATTTTGGCATTAATTTGAATTTTTACACCAGACACGTATATCGGTTCAAAATATAGGTTATCGGTCTACTTGATCTGTAATAATCGGTATCGGTCCTGAAAAACACATATCGGTCGACCCCTAACACACACACAAACACACACACACGGTGCACACACACGCGGTGCACACACACAGCAGTGAACACTCACACAGCAGTGAACACACACACAGCAGTGAACACTCACACAGCAGTGAACACACACACACACAGTCTTGCTCAAGGGCACCTCAGTCGTGGTATTGAGGGTGGAGAGAGCGCTGTACATTCACTCCCCACACCTACAATCCCTGCCAGACCTGAGACTTGAACTCACAACCTTTGGGTTACGAGTTTGACTAACCATTAGGCCACGACCTCCCCAACTTTGACCCACATACAGAAACACACACTGCTCCAGTGACCATGCAGTCTAGTCCATTTGACCAATGAATGACAGGTGTGAGCAGATTCTTTTTAATTCATCCTTAAAGCCAAAAAACAAGCTTTGAACTCATGATGAATTGATTTGAATCAATTTATGGACTCAATCTGTCTGAGTCATTCTTGACTTATATCATCATCATTATTGCGGACACACTGCACGCATCCAGGAGAAACATCTCCATGAAACAAACCTATGATTGATGGATCGGCAGTAATGGGGACTCCTATATTCTCACGCCACTTTCCCAGCAGCGCGGGTGAAAACTCAATTCATTTGCATGCTGTTTTTAACTATACCACTTACCACAGAGCAGCATTACAGAGCAGATTTACGCTGAAATCCATTTTGGGAACAAAAACAGGCAACGTCGGCAGAGAAAAACTCCCTGAAAGTAAGAAAGAAAGCCCAGGAGGAAGCAGGGCTCCGAGGGGAAAGCCGCTGCCCTGCGTTTGGCCAGAAACATCGTTATGTCATTGGAAAACACTGGGAGTACTCTAGCTGTAATGCGTTTCGCAACTACAACATGTGAAGCTGATTTAAGGTGAGAGGTTATTGCTGGAAATAATGAACTGGATTGAGCCGGTGTAGTTTTTGGGGAGAAATGACAGTGTGTGTGTGTAGTACAGACACTCTAATAAAGCCAGCTATGAGATTGTATTACTGGTGTTGGCTAAGTCCAGCATCATTATTACTATAGCTCGTGCTAGTGTTAGTGATTTGAACAAAACACCCAATATAAAGTCCCCCTAGTAACTGCTCAGAATGCTTTTATCATCATTTAAGTAATAAATTACAAGTGATCTGTAAATCCACAGCAGCGATGGACGCTGTATTCAGTGGTGTTATGAATGCCCATTTTTTTCTAGTTTCTCATGTGAAGTGTGCGTTCGGCCCCCTGTTGAGAGTTTGGGAACACAGAATTAAACTTTCCCATGAAATTAAAGCTCTGTTTATGTCGTCCAAGGAAGACTGCGTTCCCCCACCACCCAAGGGACAACTAACAGCCCTGGAAATAAACCAGACCGCAAAGCTGTTTTCCTCAAGCATTTTTCACTCGCAGTCACTGGACGATGAATTCTTGACATTGCTTTAGTCTGCAGGCTGCGTTCATCACTTCCATGACTTTAAACCTCACCAGGACTATACCTCAGAGCAGTTAAACCAAAAACTGAACTGATATTTAAAGTGAGAACTGAAACAGCAAAGCTAAATCCATGTTTGCATATATTGCCGGTGCATGTACTTAAATACGCCTCATCAAGGTTTGACTCAAGTATAAGCTACTTATGTCACAGACGGGAACAGAGCGACCTCTTTACTCCACCTCCGCCTCTCTCCGCTCACGACTGAGGTGACAGATGTGAAAACTGCATCTCCAAAAACCCACAGTTCTCTCTTTCCCTCGGACCTGATGTCCTTGCCAAATATCACCAGCCTCGGCACGGAGACAGCTCTCTATCGTGCCAGTTTCCAAACCCAGTGGAAATGCTTTTGCTGACTCAGCAGAACTATAGATGTGCCAGATAAAACACTGGAGCAGGTTATTCTGCCCCGCAGAACGGATGTGTCTCTAGAAATAAGCCGTTTTATTAGTATATGTTCTATATGCCTTATACTGCTTAACCAACCCCTCACCATTAACCACCTCAAATCTGAGGAAAATGGTGCATCCTGAAAGATGGTAAAGTCCATCCCTAAAATCTGACAAACATTAACGTTTGTTCCAGGACTAAGTTTAGTTGACCGTCATCAATAGATTTTCTGTTAGCTATGAAACAACATCCATGTCAAAGAAGTCCCCAACCCTAATTTCAACAATCCCTAAAATCACAGGGATGACAAAATCAGACAAAAATGTTTTACAACCCTCCAGCTTTAACTCTCACTAGGGTTGGGCGATATACCGCTAGACACGATTAACCGGTAGAGATTCGTCAGCCGGCAGAGATTTTGTGCTGCATCACAATTCACATAATATCCGTCCTAAATATAGACAAGAATTATGAAAATTCAATGTTATCAAAATGTTTATATCATAAAACTTACAGTATTAAAAGCAAAAATAACTGCATCGTGATACATACTGTTATATAACATTTTGGTCATATCGCCCACCCCAACTCTCAATAAAATCTGGTGATAAATAAAGTTATTGACCAACATGGACTTTGATCCAGGAACAAATCCTACTTGGTCCAATAATAAGGATCATAACACAAGTGTACTGATTCAACGCATTTGTGATGCTTTATTAAACTTAGTGATGTGTTTAACTGCTGTTTGTTCACCTCAAAAATTTGGTATTTACAATAACTGAAAGAATGAAATCAAAAGAGTGAATGAAAGTAAAACTCAAGGAGATAAATTCCCCTAAAATATAATGTGATCTAATCTGGAAACTCTGGCTCACTAGCACAGGTCTCTCAGCTGACACCGGCTGCGTGCAGACCACAAGAATCGCCTCTTACATAAACCACAACACCGGCCCTCATGAGCGCACTTGACACACAGCTAACCACCTCACATCGATGCTATTATCCCTCGTGATCAGAGCTGATGATTCGGCAGCTTAACGATCACGCTGTGATTAGATTTCTAATCGCAATCAGCTGTGCTGACAGATCCGGCCATCCGCTCATTTGCAGGATTTGGACTGTTCAAGGGAGGAAGATAAGACCAGATCCTCCATCCGCTGGATTAGAGTGTGTTAGGACAATGGCAGACGTGATGGAAAATCACACAGGGAAGACAAGGTCTGCAGATCTGTGCGGTTTAGCGCTATAGGGAAGTTCAGCTTCTGCATTTGGTTAGTCCTTTGTGACTCAGTGACACCAGAACACAAGCAAGGGAAGGGATGAGTCGGTGAGGTGATACACACAGCCCCGTTTCTAGCCATAGGCAAGCTAGGCGGGCGCCAATGAGTGCACGTACTGTCACTACATTTGATCAAGAGTGGTGAGGACACCCTGAAATATGATTGCCACCCCACTGGATCCCCCAACATCTAGGGCTAGAGTACTGTCATTCTGACGATGCCATTGGATCAGAGCGCTGATTGCTGCATGCAAGGTTTGTATTTGGAGCGCTCAACAATGCCATTAGATCAATGGGTTCTGTCAGTGTATTGGCAAGGTAAGGCTTTTTTTGCCATGCAAGTTCAAAAAAGTATTGTTACACAAAAGTGCACATAATAAGAATTCTGTTTAGGCAGTATTTGTGGCAGTCGAGAAATCATGTTTCATGTGAAACTGGTCAAAAGGTGTGCGTTTTTTGCGCCAATACATTGTGAAAGGTTCAGTGTGTCGTGCAATATTCCCATATAAAACTTTTACAGCCAATTAAAAATTTGCTAATTCACAAAATGAATACATACTTTATTAAACCGCTTTGTCAAATTAATCACATCCTTATGGAAGTGTCATAATGCTGAATCATTTAATTAGCTTCCAAATTTGCTTTAAACAGCGCTTAAAGGGAGTAGCGTCATTATATATATATATATATATATTGTCATGTTATTTAAAAGGGAAGTCCACGCATCAATGAGTAGTAAAAGAGCAAGTAGCTGCATTCTGATTACGTTTGAGTCACTGATCAGGCTTTTATAGGCCTATGTAGTTTGGGGTAACAAAGGGTTTTATAGGTTTGACTGAAATAATAATGCAATAACTGACAACAACAACAACAAAACACTTGAAGAAAAACAGATAAAGTCAAAAAGTAGCCATTGATAATATCAAAACATGTATCCAAATGTAATACAATTAATTTATGTGATGAAAATTTCTTAACAATTAGGGATTGTTACATAGAGCTATACATGCATCCAGTGGCTATAATGATACAGATAATAAACTGGGCAAAATATTTTATATTAACAGTCAATTTACAAATAGATGCGTTCAGATTTGTGGAACTCACAATGCGCTGAATTTCCACAAATGAGTGCCGTTACTATTACAACCAATTTGAATGTGACAAGAAACTAATGTCTGAAAAAGAAATTATAATATACACATATAATTTGTAAATCTATCAATGTTGTTATTTGAGTGTTTATATAATCAGTTTTATGTTATTTTGTTTGTGATCTTAATAATTTTGTTTGGTGTGAAGCTGGATGGGGGGGGGTAATAGGAACGGCTCTGGATACACACAAACGGACCTCAGAACATCTGCATGAGCTCTGATCCAGACGACCACAATCTGACCAGAATTTACCAATCATGCCCTGCGTCAAAGGTTTCTATTTACAACATGTTTCTGCAGCATCCAATCACAGACATGTTTGTTGAGCGTGTGAATGCAGTGACCAATCAGATGTGTTTGAGTTAGAATCCACTCAATACACCAGAGATTGTTCAGTGTGGCTATAACCAACGTATAAACGCGATGTAAATATGAGATTAATGCAGCATAGACAGATTATTTATTATAATGGAAGTTTTCAGTCAGTCGGTGTGCTTGAACTGTGGCAATATGAGCTTCATTGATTATAAATCATTTTTTTGCTTGGTTTCTAACCCATTCATAATATAGAAAGTTATATTTTTATGCTGTACAATAGATCTGTGCATTAAATCGTGCAGTGTAAATGCAATAAGACTGCCACTTGTTCTGTGTAATGAGTTTATTTGTTAAAGTATACGTACATTAGATTTTTTAATGCAATGTTTGCAAAAAATCTAACAGTATTTGAAGGACGCATGTTTTAATGTACTATTTAATAGCCTTAATCATGAACTTATTTGATGTAATATTTTTATTTTCTAACTTGGTGTTAAGTGTGACCATCTTGTAATCAGTTTCCCAACAAAGCTCTGTGCAGATATTGCTTAATGCCAGTGAATCAGCATGACTGTTCGTGTTATAGCCGCACAGATTAGTCCAATATTAGAATAAAGAACAACTCATTCTTTAATTGTTTGGATTAGCAGCCAGCAACATGGTTTCAGCATTTCAATGAGCGATTCACAAGAGGCTTTGAGACGGGGATTGTGTAAATATGAGTGGGGTGTGTGTGTTTCACAATGTTCGACATGACTGTGATTGACACATGATCAAAAGATCACAGAGACGCAAGGATGGATTGAATTGGGCCAAAACACTCAGTCACACAATGAGTGTTTTCCTCCACTGACGCTGATGATGAAACTATGGAAGACCGTTTCTGCCACTGAATAAAAATTAAAAGGTTATTGTGACTTTTTTCTCGCAATTCTAAATTGTGAGATATAAACTCCCAATTGTGAGTTAAAGTCCAGTTTTGAGGGGGAAAAAGACATGTTCTCAGAATTGCGAGAAAAAAGTCAGAATTGCAAGAAAAAAAATGTAGAATTGCGAGATATAAAATCCTAATTCTGAGAAAAAAGTCAGAATTGCAAAAAAAAAAAAAAATCTAAATTGCGAGAAAAAAGAATAATTTCGGGAAAAAAAAAGTCATAATTGCGAGAAAAAAAATCATAATTACGAGAAAAAAATCATAATTGCGAAAAAGAATTGCAAGATACAAACTCCTAATTCTGTGAAAAAAATCTTAATTGTGAGAAAAAATCTCAATTGCGAGAAAAGTCAGAACTGCAAAAAAAAAAAAAAAACACAATTGCGGAAAAAAAATCATAATTGCGCGAAATAAATCATAATTGTGAAAAAGAATTGCGAGATATAAACTAATTCTGAAAAAAAAATCTTAATTGCAAGAAAAAAAATCTAAATTGCAAGAAAAAAGTCAGAACTGCGAGATATAAACTCAGAATTCTGAGAAAAAAAATCACAATTGTGAGAAAAAAAGTCAGAACTGCGAGATATAAACCCTAATTCTGAGAAAAAAAGTCAGAATTGCAAGAAAAATATGTGGACTGTAAATTCAGAACTCGGCTAAAGTAAAGTGCCTTGTCTTGGTGTTGTAGATCATGTAGCAGCTCTACTGAAAAGCGGTTCAGGAAGCAATGCAAACAGTTTGGTGATATGCAAACTCCAGGTCAGAAGAACAGGCGTGACGCAGAGATGCTGCCCTGTCACGCTCTTACCTGAAACACAGCGTGTGCCAGTCCGTGTCCAGGGCCTGTAGGTACTGCTCATCAGAGATGTGCTTTCTGCAGCCCGCACACTCCGGCAACCTGCCGCTGGCTGTAAAACACAACACACACTTGCATCAGCACACTGCACAGCTCATCCTGATACACAGAGCCACTTCTTACCGCAAACAGAAGCTGTGCATGTGGGTGAATGGTCCCTTTAACAGCATTTCATTGTTATCACTTGTGTATTTAAGTTATGTCTTTGCCTTTCACTGCCACTGTTAAAAATTATATTGTAAAAGATTCCAGCCTGAATAGAGCTTTATTAACAGAACTACACGTGAGTGACAGAGGCACATTGTTAAAATACTAATAATAACCGACACTACTGAGCCAGACGTACATCATGATCGTGTACAATGCTGCCACTGTAAATAATATACAAACACTGGAAACCTCATTTGACTGAACAATCCATAGTTCATAAATTATTCAATTTTGTTTCTGTTCTTAGAAACACAGATCAGTTCAACCTCACTGTAAACTAGGGATGGGCATTTTTGGCAATTTTGATCATCGATAGGTTTCAAAAACTACTCGGGGAGGGGGTATTAATGAATGTTTTAAAATAAATATATGACATGAAAACCTGTCTATGAAAACATGCACTGTCAGATTATGATTATGATGCAGCAATGTTATTCAAAAAGAAGCTTATAAAAAGCCTGAGGTGGAGCTGAAGAGTGACTTTATGCCAATAAACTGAAGCCTGTTCTATGACATAACCTATGATATTAAACAGATAACATAGATGCATAACATAGATGTATCATTACATTTATGCATTTAGCAGACGCTTTTATCCAAAGCGACTTACAGTGCATTCAGTCTATACATTTGTATTGTCAGTACATGTGTTCCCTGGGAATCGAACCCACAACCTTTGCGCTGCAAACGCAATGCTCTAACCACTGAGCCACAGGAACACAGGAACATTATAATTTGTATCTGCACAAAAGGATGCAAATGCCAGTGAACTTTCACGAGACTGCACGAGACAGAGAGAGCGAGAGAGACAGAGAGAGAGACCGAGAGAGACAGAGACAGAGAGAGAGAGAGAGAGAGAGAGAGACTTTTAGATCTTCTTTAATAATTCATTAAAAACTGAGACCTAAAATTACATTAAGAATAAAAAAAAAACATTCAAGGATACAAATTCTTACAATTTTTCATGCATTAAATAAATAATAATAAGAAAAAGAAAAAAGTACACCTTTTTATACTCATAAATTGAATACAAAACCTCCCTGATCATCAGCTTCACATATAAAAACCATCCTCTCCCCACACATGAAAAAAGGACTCAACATCATTGATAAGATTGTAATAAGCATATTCCATCATTAATCTCTTCTTTATAAAACCTCTCATCATCAAAACCGTGTTTACACTTTCCCTCCCTTCTACTTTATTTTTTCTTGTACACCAAATTGCTAGCTTAGCTGCACCAAACAAAAAATTAAGCAAAACCACTTTAGATTTGTTGTTTGTCGAATATTTAGGACCAAAAATAAACAATTCTTGATTAAAATTTCCTATAAAGTGTAAACTCCAATTTTCTATAAGACCTAAAATTTGCTCCAAACGTGTACACTCAATAAAAAGATGATAAACCGTTTCAGGCACCTGACAAAAAGGACAACCCTCATCATCTGAGACCTTAAGGAGTACTTTGTGTCTGTTTGTAGCTAAAATCCCATGTACAATTCTCCATTGAAGATCACCCACCCTCTTTTCAATGGGCCTTTTGTACAGGGACCGCCAGCTACCTTTCGGTGAAGAACCTGATTCAAACATCATTGTCCATTTACTGTCTCTTACATTTTTTAGATGTTGATAATTTATGGTTTTTACACAAGCTCTGTAAAGTGTTTGTCTGCTCAAAATACTAAAAATATTCAGTTCCGGAGTATCCATAGAAAGCAATTTTTTGTCATCTTCCAGCCAGTCTTCTTTCTTTATGGAAACATGCAATTCTGGAAAATGAATATTAATTCCAGCGTTACAATTTTCCACAGGAGCAGTTTCATAAAAAGTCTTACTGGAGCAGGAAAAGCTTCCTCAAGGTCATATAACAACTTCTTGATAAAGCGTTCAGACCTGAAGCCCATCTTTTGAGCCAGTTCCTCTGCAGATATCCAACTCAGTGCCCTGCGTAGATGGCATATTTTGGAGACTCCTGCTTTCAACATTGCCGACCTCACCGTGTCAGAACACAACAACTCAACAGAGATAAGTGGGTTCAAAAATAGAGGCTCATCATATACCCAGTGATCTGCCATGATTGCAATACACTCTGGTAAAACACAGTTAGTCCATCCAAATGTACTCCTCCAAGAGACATAACAAATAATTGCTTGTCCAGACCCATTCTTCTGTATTTACGCAGTAAAGCACATGCTACATCCATCCACTGTTGATGCTGATGATGATATAAAAGACGTTGTGCCGCTTGCAGACGGAAGACAGCAACTCGAGAAACAATGTCAATTAATCCTTGTCCTCCCTCATGGGCTGGAAGATAGAGGACAGCATCTTTTAACCAGTGTTGTCCTGTCCAAAATAACTTAACCAGAGACTTTTGAAATTCATCTATTATATTTCTTGGTGGATCTAAAACCATCAGTTTGTGCCAAAGGGTGGAGGCTATAAGATTATTAGCTATCAGGACTCTTCCCCTATAGGATAACTGGGGTAGCAACCATGTCCATTTAGACAACTTAACAAGCACTCCCTCTACTAAACCTTCCCAATTGTTCATCCTATATTCATCTTTTCCAAGATACACTCCTAAGAATTTAAACCCTGACTTCCCCCATTTAACATTTTCTGGGAGGTCAGGTAAAGAGCTTCCTTCAGAGCCACACCATAATGCTTCTGTTTTTTTTCCCAATTAAGTTTGGCAGATGATGCTCCTTCATAAATCTTTAGAGCTTCTTTTAAGCCTTGAATATCATAACTTTTTCTGACCATAACGGTTATATAATCTGCATAAGCAGAGAGCTTAATAGCTTCAGCTCCTGGTTTCTCACTTACTAAAATGCCTGATAATTTTATTCTTAACAAACGAAGTAGAGGCTCTATTGCCAAAGCATACAACTGACCCGACATTGGACATCCTTGTCTTATCCCTCTTTTCACTTGAATTGGTACACTTAAACCTCCTCCAATTTTAACCATACTTACAGCATCAGTATATAATATTCTAATCCATGATAAAAATTGTTCACCCACCCCATAACACTCAAAAACTTTGAAAAGATAATGATGATCAACACGGTCGAAAGCCTTCTCTTGATCTAGCGAAAGCAGGTCAAAATCAACCTTGTACATCCCAGCATACTCCATAATATCCCTCATTAAAAACAAATTGTCATAAATGGACCTTTTAGGTATGCAATATGTTTGGTCTTTGTGTATTAACACATCAAGAACACATTTAATTCTATTTGCCAAACACTTTGATAATATTTTATAATCGGAGCATAAGACAGCAACTGGTCTCCAATTTTTTAGCAGACAAAGATCTCCCTTCTTTGGGATCAAAGAGAGCACTGCTTGTTGACAACTTTTTGGTAGAACCTTTGCCTTATAACTTTCTTGTAAAACTTAAAACAAATATTTTCCGATTATTCCCCAGAAAGTTTTGTAGAATTCTGCTGGTATTCCATCGATACCTGGTGCACGACCAGATGAAAGTTGATTCACTGCATTTGTAACTTCCTCAAAAGTCAGATCAGAGTCCAAGTTCTTTGCGTTTCCTTCATCCAGCACAGGCAAGTTATTAAAAAGTTCATCTGCAACAAGATTTCCTGTGAACTCTTTGGCATATAAGTTTGCATAGAAATCAACCGCTAGTCTCCTCATTTCCACAGGATCTGAAGTCACATTTCCATCAGGTGTACGTAATGCATGCATATGATTAGTATAAAAACACTTCTTATTCAAATTAAAAAAGAATTGTGTAGGAGCATCCATATCCTGTAGAGAAACATAATGTGATCTAACATGAGCTCTTTTTACTTTTTCGTTTAACAGATTACTTAGCTCTTGTTTCTTCTGACTAAGATCATCTTGTAGATTTACATCATTTTGATTAATTAAACTATTCTGAATTATTGAAATATCTTTCTCTAATTTTGTCATCTCATGTTTAATATTACATGAACTGTATGCCAGAAATTGTTGACAGAAAATTTTAATCTGAGTTTTCCCTATTTCCCACCACTGAAGTAAATTATCATAATCATTTTTTTGCTCAACCCAACAATTCCAAAACTATTTAAAATGCACATCATGAATTAATCTGACATTAAAACACCAGTAAAAGAATTGTGGATTTTTTTGACAAAATAACATTCACAGTAATCAGCTGATGATCGGCATATATCACGCCATGTATTATCTCTGATCATCAGCTGATTACTGTGAATGTTGTGAATGTTGTTACTGTAAATCGATCTAAGCGTGCAGCACTAATTCTACCTAATGTCACTTTAATCCAGCTATATTGTCTCACATTTTATTTTTTTTCTCTCCACACATCTACTAACCCTAACTGAGTGATTATTGCTTTTAAAACTTTTGCAGATAAAGGTTGTGGTTCTTCTCCATTCCTATCAACAACAAAATCAAGGGTGCAATTAAAATCTCCACCAACGATTACAAAATCTTCTTGTGAAAGAGAACCCAGAGTATTTTTTAGCACCTCAAATAATCTAATTCTATCCCTACCAACATTTGGCGCATATATATTGATAAGAACAAAAACCACATCCTTTATTTTAGCTTTAATTAAAAGAAGCCGCCCTTTTTCTAATTCATTAATAGATAAAATGTTTGCATTTAATTCTTTGGAAAATAGTATTGCCACCCCAGCACTTAAATTTGTCCCATGACTAAGAACAAACTGACCTTCAGACCACAAACCCCAATCTACCTCATTATTTATGTCACTGTGTGTTTCTTGTAGAAACATCACATTCATTTCTTTTAGTTCTATACTTTCTTTTAGCAATAACCATTTGTTCTTATCCCTAATCCCATTTACATTAAGGGACCCCACTCTGAGGACATCCATTATAAGATAGGATAGGAAAGTAGACAGAAACAGTAGTGTAAGAAGAAAAACAACACAAAGATTGAGAGCCATTGTGCACTTCATTTAGCTTACTTTTCACTGCCCGGCGTTTAGTCCGGACTGGTTTTACTCCTTGCCTAATTGCTGTTAGGTACTTTTTTAATCGAAACCTTTTCTGCTGCGTCAGTACTTCTAGGCTACATTCTTGTCTTGCTTTCATGACTGATAACACAAATTTATCTAGATCGGGAAAAATTTTACCAATCTCAACTTTTCTTCCTTTTGTCTCATCCAAGAAAACATTAATCTGCTCAGGCGAATACAAATCACTTCCACAATTAACCACATCAAAATCGGCACATGAATCATCATCTCTACAACTCTCTTCAGTTTCTTCTGACAGATCATCCATATCTTCACTTTGCTCATCATGCACTTCTTTATCCTGCACTGGATCACCACAAACTTCTCCCTTACCAACAACATCACTACAACTTGGAACCTCATCATCATGCACAATATTTTCAGAAACTTGCCTTACCTCAGTGTTAATGTCAGTCTTTTCAGGTTGTTGTGGTGTACTTTCCGTCACAATCTGAGGCTCATCCGATGGGCCTTCTCCTTCAGGATTACGCGCTTTGTGCGGACAAGAGAAATGTTTATGTCCAATGTCCCCGCATTCAAAGCACCGCAAAGTCTCCGTGCTAGCATACAACATGTATGAGCTCTCTCCATGAGATACCCGAAACGACACAGAGCGTTTAAGTGGGAGAGCTCAAGAACATGTAACCGTGTCTCCTAAACGATAGCACATGTTTTAGTGCAACATTTTTACAACCTAACGGAATCTCTTTTACAGCGCCGGCTATTTGACCAAATCTAGTCAGTTCTCTAATGATACCCTCATTACCAATAAACGGGGGCACATTGGAGATTATTACTTTCGTTGCCGGGGCCGACAATGGTGTGATAGGCACGAACGCTTCATTAATCCATATGCCGCTTTCAATCAAATCTTTCACCTGCTTTTCATTTTTGAGAAAGACCACAACAGCCTTATTCATTCTTGAAGCAGAGCTAATGTTTGCATGACCAACTTTGTCACCTACAGCCAGAAGAACATCTTCGATCGAAGTATTCATCTCCGGTGTACACCTGAAACCATTCCGGAGGGTAAGAGGCGACGCTCCCCCCGTGGGGGTAGACGTCATGCTGCCTCAAACACACACCAAACAATATAACAATAAACCTACCCTACTTACTAAAACTGTGTTCAAAAAAAAAAAAATAACAGGTGTAAAAAGAAAAAGGAAAATAAAATAGGACAAGCCAAGAGATAATAATCAAATTGAAAAAAAATAGCAAACACTCTCCCACACGTGTCTCTCACACACTCACCCACTCCCAACATCCACTCCGACAGACAGAGAGCGAGAGACAGAGAGCGAGAGATAAAGAGAGCGAGAGACAGAGAGAGAGCGAGAGAGAGAGAGAGCGAGAAAGAGAGATTGAGTGAGAGAGAGAGCGAGAGACCGAGAGAGAGAGAAAGACAGAGAGAGAGAGAGAGAGAGAGAGACAGAGATTTTACAAGTACTTTATTAAAACAATTATGTTGAAAAAACAATAAACAATCAAAATGAACTCACATTAAATCAACATATTCTTGAAAATTAGATTATTCTCTACAACAGAGCAGAGCACCTCTTTATAACACCATATATTGGAAAACTTTTCTAAATCATTCATCAGCCTGTAATAGTTAAAATCTATTTTTAAACGAGCTTTCAACATTTTGACAAAAACAAAAACAGCATTATCATCTGTGGATCCTTCCACCTTATTTCGTCTACATTTACATTTACATTTAGTCATTTAGCAGACGCTTTTATCCAAAGCGACTTACAATTGGGAGTACATAAAGCGATTAATCTTGAAGAGGCAAACATACAAAGGAAGTTCCAATAACACCAAGTCTCAGGCATTGTTCAAATAAATACAAACTAGCAAGGGAAGGAGAGAAAGATAAAGAGAAAGATGAAGATTTTGAAAAAGTGAAAGAATTTTTTTTTTTTTTTATGTAGTCAAGTAGAGTTGAAAGAGATGAGTTTTCAGTTGTTGCTTGAAAATTGACAGGGATCCAGCATTCCGGATGGGGATGGGAAGATCATTCCACCGGCCAGGAACGGTGAAAGAGAATGTTCTGGAGAGTGATTTTGAGCCTCTCTGTGATGGTACCACGAGGCGTCGCTCACTAGCAGATCTCAGACTTCTGGAGGGGATGTAAATTCGTAATAGTGAGTGGAAGTAGGTCTACTCATATACACAGCCATCTTTGCTCTTCCCAAAATAAAGTTGAAACGTTGACATTGCTCTCTCCATCTTTGGGAATACCTACAACCCAAAATAAACAACTGTTTGGAAAAAAACACTTCCAACTATTTAAAAACATCTTCCAACATTGAGAACAGTGCCAAAAGACGACAACAGTAGTGATCGACCGATATTGATTTTTTATAACCGATACCGATTATTTATAGTTTATTTAACCGATAACCGATATTCAGAACCGATATTTATTTACTGTTATAAAGTAAATAAATAACAGAGTGAAGTAGGCTTGCCGCACGATGGTTATACTGGTGTTAAGCCGCAACACTGTTACATCACTTGCTCACCGTGGCACCGTCCCCCACCGTCCTTTAGATTGTTTTTATAGTAATACAAATAAATTCGTTCAGATAGAAGACACTAAAATTAAAACTGAACGCGGCTGCTAAATGCAACGCACCGAACGAACGAGAGTCTTGCATCACAGCAGTCTAGGTCTGCATTGCGCGGCTGTCCCGACCAGATTTCTTACTCCGCTGTCCTTGAAGGACGTGCAATTCTCTTTCCTTTTTTTTTGTATTATGCTTATCCTATCATTTTAAATGACAGACTGTGTCGAATTTATTTATTTTTTCTCTGCTGCACTTTTCACTGTGTTAACAGCAAGATGTTAAATGAATTTAGTGTTTTGACAAGACTAATAAAATAGCTATTAGGCTAAACCTACATTTTTTTCATATTGTGTTGTAGGCTGAATGTTGGCATAAACAAATTATATCCTGACAAAACAAATTATAATAGGGATTACAATTTTTGTATAACTTTTTTCCTCTCTGTGAAACTTTATTCCGTGTTGGCAGCAAAATGTTATTTACATTTATCAGTCAATCAGTCACTGGTTAGGTCCCGTTTTAAGAATACAATGGAAATGGATGTCCCATCACACTTTTCTTTTGGATTGGAGCAAAACAATTGTCAAAAAAGACTCATTCATAGTTTAAAGTCAGATTCTGGGCATGTGTTGTCTGATCATGCTGATATTCGTGAGCATGCGGTTCGTTTTTATAGTAATTTGTATAAATGTGAGCACCAGGACGAACAAGTGATTGCTCAGAGTTTTTATACTGGTCTTCCTCAGGTCAAAGAAGAGAGTAATGCAGTGTTGGAAGTGAATATTTCCCCGGGTGAACTTTATGCAGCTTTGCAAAACTCCTGGTTTAGATTGTCTACCTGTTGATTTGTATACGTTTTTTTGGCCTGTAATTGGAGAGGATCTTTTAGCAGTGCTGAATGATAGCCTAACTAATGATTGTTTGCCTTTAAGTTGCAGAAGGGCAGTGCTTACACTGCTGCCAAAAAAGGTGATCTGCAGCTTATAAAAAACTGGAGGCCTGTGTCTCTGCTTTGTACAGATTATAAATTACTCTCCAAAGTGTTGGCAAGTAGACTTAGCAAAGTGATGGAGCAAGTTGTTCATCCCGATCAGACTTATTGTATCCCTGGAAGGTTGATCTCTGATAATATTATACTTATTCGGGATTTGTTGGAAATCTCTAAGCTGTTTGATCTTAAAACGGGAATTGTTTCTATTGATCAAGAAAAAGCGTTCGATCGGGTTGAACACAAATATTTGTGGGAAACGTTGATTGCTTTTGGGTTTACTCCTGGTTTTATTAATAAAATCAAGACTTTGTATTTTAATTAGGGGTCGACCAATATGTGTTTTTCAGGACCGATACCGATTATTACAGATCAAGTAGACCGATAACCGATATTTTGAACCGATATATATGTCTGGTGTAAAAATGAAAATGAATGCCAAAATTAATAATAACAAGAGCGCTGACAAAAAAACGTTCTTTAAATGCTTTTAAACATGTCTTTAATTCTGAAAACTGTTAATAACAACAACATTAAATAAACAGTAATATTAATAATAACATAAGTGCAGGGATCACCCAAGAATTCTGTAAACATATTGTAAAATTTTAAGTAAACGTATTTAGCGTATCGTGTGATTATTCTCAACAAAAGTTGTAATAATTGTTGTAGTTGTATTACGTATACAGTAATATATCCGGCTAAACCGAACTTATATTTTGACAGGTTGCCATGAGGACCTTTTAAGTTTCTGTAGCCTATGTATATATGATATGACGATCGTTTTACTCAAATGAAACGGTCAAATGCTCATGAAGTGACTCTCCGAGCAGTTCTGGGATGTTGTTCATGTATTTATGTCCTCATTTAGTGAGACGGCAGATGCTGAAAACACCGCGAGCATCACACGAGTATGTATGTGTGCAGTAAATGAAACCGCACGTCTGTGTCATTCATTAACAGAGATGCAGAACATACAGGATTCATATTTAAATAGTGTTTTTAGGCTTAATATTTATAGATACTAGTCCATAGCGCCGAGTCGATTTAAGTGTACTGACCTACTTTTGATTAATTCATCCAAACTTCGACAAATTCCATGACATTCCGCGTTATACGGTAAATTCCATTATATGACTGCATTCCGCGATTCCGCCGCATTTTCGCATCGCGACATCATAGTGGATTGTGATTTATTGCAACTTCAGCAACGTCTGCTGCCTTACCTTTGAGAGACAACTGATGCGTGATCACGGAGGCAGCTCCAGTTAGCATGTGCTTCGAGACTGCCTTCAGTTTTCGCGTTGATTGGTCGGACTCGTGACTCTAAATATCAGATGAGCGGTGGGCGGAGATTGCTCTAGGCCACAGAGTGTTGAGTTCAGACAGGCTGCAGCATTTAAACATTAAATAATTTCACCTGTATTATTTATTCACCAATAAATAATGTCACCTGTAAATAGTATGTTTGTTTGCATAAACAATATATATATATATATATTATCGGCAAATCTGTTTTGAAAATGGCCGATATCGATAATCGTAAAAATGCTCAATATCGGCGCCGATAATCGGTCGACCCCTAATTTTAATGTTCAGAGTGTTTTGAAGATAAATGGTGTTTTGAGCGCTCCCTTTGAGGTCCAGCGAGGAATTTAGACAGGGTTGTCCCCTGTCGGGGATGTTATATTCTCTGGCTTTTGAACCTTTATTACATAAACTTGTTTAAATATTGTTTATTACATAAAAATCTGTTTTACAAGGTGTGATTTTTTTCTGTGCAATTCCAGTCCCCACCTAAAAATAAAAAATCTTGATCATTACAATCTCTAATAACATCACTTACAGTATCCAAAAAAGTCAATCTTCTATACCAACAGTTGGAGCATATACAGTAATAAATACAAATTGTACATTTTCATATATTGCTCTAATTTTTTACAATCGACCTTTAATAACCTCTTCACACTCAACAGACTGAGGATTAAAACTTTTGGAGAAAAGAATACCCACTCCACAACTATTACTTGTTTTATGACTTAAAAACATCACCCTCCCATTGTCAAGGCGCTGGTCTGATCTGGGTTTGTTTATGTCGTGTCCCAGTCTGTCTGAGCACATGGCTGTCAGTTGGTATGTGTTTGTCATGTGCTCTATTGTTACCCCGCCCCTCTTGTTACCTTATTATCTTGTTAGGATTAACACCTGTTTTAGATCATTAGTCACCCTTTATATTCCCCTCTTGTTTTCTGTCCTGTGCCAGATCGAATCTCTGCTATGCTGAGTTAACCTGGCTCTTGTCCTTGTTGAGTGGTATCCTGGTCTCCAAGACCAGGACTTGGGACAAAACGATCTTTTTTGTTGGATTAACGAGCGGTATCGCTTGAACAAAGGTTTCTTTAATTACTACACCTTGTTCAACAATTGTTGCAACTTTATCAAAGCTATCCACAAAAATCACCACTTCATTGTTCATTCTAGCTGCGGATTTAATGCTATCGTAACCAACAATCGCTCCAACCGCCAAAGCGCAATCTTCCACAGAACAATCTATAGTCGGACAAAGTTTAAAAGCATGTCGGCGTGTGAGTGTTTCCAGCCTCACGCCTCCAGCTCCACGAACCGGCATGACTCCCGGTTACACCGGTTGTCGCCGCTCCCAATAAACTAAACCACTTAAACTATACCACTAAAAATAACCAATTATCTTAAATAAAAAAACAATAAACAAAAGAAAAAGAGAGAAAAAAACTCACACCAAACCACGCTCCCAAACTCGCATCCACTCACTCAACTTCCGCTCAGAGAGAGAGAGAGAGACAGAGAGAGAGAGAGAGAGAGAGAGAGAGACAGAGAGAGACCGATGAGAGAGAGAGAGACCGATAGAGAGAGGTGGGTGGCACGATGGGTTACTATACAAATTATTACAAATTGGCATTGGTGGAAAAACATTTGATGTTATACAGTCCATGTATAGAAACAGTAGATGTGCGGTCAAAATTGGTAATTGCAGGACTGCGTTCTTCCAGCAGGGTCGTGGAGTGAGGCAGGGATGCAGTCTGAGCCCAACCCTGTTTAACATCTACATCAACGAGCTGGCAGAAGCTCTGGACCGCTCCGGCAACATCCCGGGCATCGCTCTGCACGACTCTGAAGTCAAATGCCTGCTGTATGCGGACGACCTGGTTCTGATGTCCCCCACAGCCGAGGGTCTCCAGCACAGCCTGGCCCTGCTGGAACAGTACTGTGAGGAATGGGCTCTGACGGTCAACCTGGACAAAACCAGAGTCATGGTGTTCCAGAAGAAGGTCAGGTCTCAGGGAAGTAGATACCAGTTCAGTAACGGAGGAGAAGTTCTGGAGCACAGCACCAGCTACTTTCACCTGGGCATCCAGATCTCTGCATCGGGGGGCTTCAGTCTGGCTGTGAAGGCCTTGTATGAGAAGGCCCGGAGGGCATTTTATGCCATCAAATCACGGTTTGGCCAATTAAAATTACCAATTAAAACATGGGTTAAATTATATCACGCAATCATTAAACAAATTCTACTGTACGGGAGTGAAATTTGGGGACCAGTAATACATTTTAAAAATTGGGATAAAACTTCAATAGAAAAACTACAACTAGAAATTATCAAAAACATTTTAGGGGTCCATAGATCTACATCCAATGATGCCTGCAGAGCTGAATTAGGCTTTTATTGAGATCCAGAAGAGATGTGTTCAGTTCTGGCATCACCTCCATCAATCTGATCCTGATTCAGTCAATATAAAGCCCTCCTCGCCAATGAAATAGAGACTGAGAGAGAGAGAGAGAGAGAGAGAGAGAGAGAGAGAGAGAGAGAGAGAGAGAGAGAGAGAGAGAGAGAACACTTTAATTACATAAACGAAACCTAACCAAACATAAAATTTCTAAATATTACCAATTAAAAACCTAATTTATTGAATCGCACAGTCACCAAAGCCCCCCCAACTCCCCATTTCCATTCAAAATAAAGAACATTATTAGTATGTTGATAATAGGTATATGCAATCACCACTCTTGACTCCACTAAAGACTTAAATTTGCACCTGATTTTTTACACTGGTGAGATTTTACAATTACAAGTTAAGCTTGTCCTATTAAAAAAATTGACAAGTGTACACTGTTGCTGCCAAGACCTCTTATATCTGCAACCCAGAATAAATGTAAAACCCAATCTTACGATAACTTTCTCCAATACTTCAAATAATGACTTAAGTCTGAAACACTCACAAAACATGAAAAACATTGTCAGGGGCATTACAAAAAGGACATGTTGGTAAAACAGCCTCGTTAGTCTTAGACACAAACGAGTCTGAGGCTATAATACAATGCAGTATCCTCCACTGAATATCCCCACATCTCTTAGAGACAGGAGGCTTGTACAGTAACCTCCATGATGGATATATCTCATCTGAAATAGAAACCCAAGGCCTCCATTTCGTATCTGGTCTTTGCTTCAATCGTCCCAAATGTAGAGATTTGACACAAATATGGTATAAAAATATTTCCCCAAATACCATGAAACACCAAAGCACCATAACCTTTCAGCAATTTTGTCTGACTGTTATCATCAATCTTTAAGAGTTACCTTGAACTCAGGAAAGTCCTGAGTAATAAAACCATTCAGAAGAATATTATGAAGGAAAAGAAGCCTTAAGATTCCTAAATAACCCCTCCACAATTCGTACTGAATTTATACGCAATTGCATGTACAGTTCTCCATTGGCCATTCTTTAAATCAAACAAGTCCATAACTTTTGTTAACCCAGCATTCAAAAATGTAATGACTAAAGATGACGACACATTAGCTGATAACTGAAAAAGGGGATTAAAAAAAGAGGTTCTTCTGATACACCATAATAATGTCCATATTCAGGTCTCAATATTTCAAAACAATTCCAAGATTGAATTACTCCTAAATAAAAACTGAAAGATAAGGAATGCGCTTTCTCCACCAAAGTCTTCTGCATTAGGAACAACCAAATCCTCCAATATTCTTGAGTATATATAATCCAAACACAACCCAAGGCACAGGGTCTGAACTATACAATGGTTTTTGCTTATTGTAACCTCATTGCCATGACTTTAGATTCCAAACGTGTTAATCCTTGCCTCCTTCTGCTACAGGAAGATAAAGGATACCTGGAGGAAGCCAATGGCAAGCATCCCAAAAACAAATACAAATGCCTTTTGAACTCCAAAAAGTAATTAATTGGGAGGATCTAATACAGTAAATTGATGCCATAACATTGAGGCTGCTAGATTGTTAATGACAAACATCTCCCCCTAAAAGAGAGATGAGGAAGAATCCATCGCCACTTCTGAATCATAAGAACTACCTTGTTGCCTAGCCCTTCCCAGTTCTTTCTGTATAGCTATTAGTCCCAAAATATAAACCAAGGATTTGAAAACCACCTCTGGCACATCTGCATTGCTGCATCAAGGAGGTGAGACTAATAAAGGTTCAATAGAAATTGCATACAGAAGTCCAGAAAGAGGACACCCTTGCCTTATGCCCCTGGTTACTTAAAGCCTAGTTAAAGGAGACCTATTATGCCCCTTTTTACAAGATATCATATAATTCTCAGGTGTCCCCAGAATGTGTCTGAAGTGTCAGCTCAAAATACCCCACAGATCATTTATTATATCATATAGAAAACACCTATTTTGAGTGGAAGCATAAACAGGCTTTTTTCATAGTCGTCTCTTTAAATGCAAATGAGATGCTGCTGCTCCCCGCCCCCTTTTCCAGAATAGCAGCTTGTATAAAAGCAGCTCCTCTTTTACAGCTGGTATATCAGATACTCCACAAAAAACATCAGTTTGGTTTTGATTATCATGTCTTTCGCGCTGAAATCATGCGTTTGCACCCATATCAGTTTAAATTTCTGATATTCTATTTCATGGTTTTTGTACTTAAACTCCCCAAAACACACGTTTATGTTAAAATCAGTCAGTTATGTCTGTGAAGGTAAACAGCTGGAAATAAAAGCGTATGTTGTATAATATAACTGTGTGGTAGCAGCGTAATATACAGCACATATTGCTGTCTCCTAAAAGGTCACGTCATGTTTTACGGATTGTGCAAACGGCTTGTTCTGAGACACTGCTTATGATTTATGAGGATTAAAAAAGGAATGGGTGGATATTTATTATTATTGGGTGGTTGTGCACACATAAAAGTGAATTTTCCAAAATAGGCAACCTTTAATAACCCTGAACAAACTACACACATGCTTCATGGGGGATTTTAGGTGAGGAGTGACAGTCTTCGTCCTATATGCATTTCTTTATAATGCTGTTAATACTGAATGATCAGATATTTTCCACAGGAACAGTATATGATGCGATGAATAATCAGCAGGAGAAGCTTCGCTGTAGTTCATTCACAATCAACATGACCGAGAGAGAGCAGCTGAGAAACACATCCCTGACTAACTCTTAACACTACAGCAGAGCTTCCAAACCCAGTCAAATACATGATAATAACAACACCTGTCCATAGTCTTGATGTGATGGAGTTGTGTCTCTATGCATCCTCTATGCTAGGGGTCGACCGATATGTGTTTTTCAGGGCCGATACCGATACCGATTATTACAGATCAAGTAGACCGATAACCGATATTTTGAACCGATATACGTGTCTGGTGTAAAAATTCAAATTAATGCCAAAATTAATAATAACAAGAGCTCTGACAAAAAACTTTCTTTAAATGCTTTTACACGTCTTTAATTCTGAAAACTGTTACTAACAACAACATTTCTGTTGATTTTAATTTACAGTACAGTGCAAATGAAGGCATAAAACATTAATTTAATTTATCTTTTAATCAAATGAGAGTTAGACTTTATTTTTGGCAAACAAATGGGTTTACTATTAAAATTAAAACATGGAAGAAATAGCGTATTGTGATTATTCTCAACAAAAGTTGTAATAATTGTTGTAGTTGTATTATGCGTATACAGTAATATATTCGGCTAAACCGAACTTATATTTTGACAGGTTGCCATGAGGACCTTTTAAGTTTCTGTAGCCTATGTATATATGATATGACGATCGTTTTACTCAAATGAAACGGTCAAATGCTCATGAAGTGACTTTCCGAGCAGTTCTGGGGATGTTGTTCATGTATTTATGTCCTCATTTAGTGAGACGGCAGACGCTGAAGTCACCGCGAGCATCACGCTCGGTATGTGTGTGTGCAGTAAATGAAACCGCACGTCTGTGTCATTCATTAACAGAGATGCAGAACATGCAGGATTCATATTTAAAGTGTTTTTGCGGCTTAATATTTATAGATACTAGTCCATAGCGCGAGTCGATTTAAGTGTACTGACCTACTTTTGATTAATTCATCCAAACTTGACACATTCCGTGACATTCCGTGTTATACGGTAAAGTCCATTATATGACTGCATTCCGCGATTCCGCCCGCATTTTCGCATCGCGACATCATAGGTTATATTGAGGTGTTTTGCAACTTCAGCAACGTCTGCTGCTGCTTTACCTTTGAGAGACAACTGATGCGTGATCACTGAGGCAGCTCCAGTTAGCAAGTGCTCTCGGTGTGAGACTGCCTTCAGTTTTCCGCGTTGATTGGTCGGACTCGTGACTCTCTACATATCAGATGAGCGGTGGGCGGAGTCTCAGAGATTGAGAGATCGCCTCACTCTCACAGAGTGTTGAGCTCAGACAGGCTGCATCGAGCCAAATAGTGCATTTAAACATTACATAGTTTCACCTGTATTATTTATTCACCAATAAATAATGTCACCTGTAAATAGTATGTTTGTTTGCATTATAAAAATAAATAAAAAATAATAAAAAAATTATCGGCAAATATGTTTTGAAAATGGCCGATATCGATAATCGGTAAAATGCTTAATATCGGCCAGGCCGATAATCGGCCAGGCGATAATCGGTCAATTACCCTACTCTATGCTTTGTGTGAGATGCTGGACGGTCTGTTATTGAGTTACAGACATATTTATCATAAGTGATGTTTTGTGATAAGTCTCTTAGTGATCTGCTCTCTGCATGAGTGTGACTCATGTATAACCTGGAGGTGTGTATGGACTGTGACGGACGTTGGTTTTATTAGGGTCGACCGATTATCGGCGCCGATATTAAGCGTTTGTACGATTATCGATATCGGCCATTTTCAAAACAGATTTGCCGATAATTTTTTATGCAAACAAACATACTATTTACAGGTGACATTATTTATTGGTGAATAATTAATACAGGTGAAATTATTTAATTTTTAAATGTGCTATTTAGCTCCGA